>JXSR01S040868.1:74472-115793 GCA_000969725.1 Ophiothrix spiculata | reverse complement strand
ATATTATTTGTAAAGTATGCAATGGTTATGTGCACAAGAAATGTACTAAGCTAAAACCTAAAGAGATAAAAGTTTTTAAGGAATTGGGTATGTAAAAAATGTAATGATGCAAGTGAATGTTCTGCTCCTGGTCTTGATAAAGAAACAAATGATTTGAACAATACCCAAGTGTTTAGTGTAACAGATGTTGACTTCGAAAAATGTGACAAAATGATATTTAATCCCTTAAAATTTGATGCACACTCAAATAAATTGTATAGTGAACCTATTGCCGATGATTATCTACATAAATGTCTGTATTTAACACGCTTGTACACTAACCGAACTGGACAGGAAAAGGGTGGTGTGTGCCTATATATTTCTGATAAGATTAAATACAGTTTAAGATCAGATCTTTTAATTGCAAATGGTAGTCTTGAATCTTGTTTTATTGAAATAGCGGGCAAAACCAAAAATACTATAGTTGGAGTCGTTTACAGATCACATACTCCTGTTGATAACTTCAATCGAGATATTGAGCCAATTATCAAACGGGTTAATTCAGAGAAAAAGTATTTTTACGTTATGGGTGATTTTAACATTGATTTACTAAAAGTTGACACTCATAGACCTACTTATGATTATTTAGAATTAATTTATTCTTATTCATTACAACCTACAATATATAAGCCTACAAGAATCACTGAAACAACAGCTACTTTAATTGATAACATTTAAACTAACAATGATGATATTATTCAGTCGACCATCCTTGTAACTAATATAAGCGATCACTTTCCAACCATTTTATCTGCAAATCTGGAAGTAACCACGACAAAGAATGACCCTAAGAGAAACAGAATCATCTATAAAAGAAATCATACCAATGATAACCTGAAATACTTCAAACAAAAATTATCAGACGTTCAATGGCACGAAGATATTAATAATGTAAATGTTGATGACGATTATAATAAATTCATTGAAACATTTGATAGTTTTTATGACGAATGCATCCCCGTTAGGAAATGTACCTGAAACAAGAAAAAAGAACCGTTAAGTCCTTGGATCACTAAAGGGCTACTGAAGAGTATTAACAAGAAAAACCAATTGTAAAAACAATACCTTAAAAATCCCACCAGTAATAATCAGCAAAAATTTAAGACTTTTAGAAGCAAATTAAACTTGTTAATTCGGAAATCAAAGCGATCATATCATTTTGATAGGTTTCAAAAATCTAAGAACAACATGAAAAAGACCTGGGGAGATATCAATTGCATATTGGGCAAAGTTAGGAAACAGTCCACTCAAGATAATTTCGTTGACGCAGAGGGAAATAAAATCTCAGAGCCTCAAAATATTTCCAAAGCTCGCTTCAGAAATTAATAACTCTGGCAATCATTATTATGATTATCTTCAAGAAGCTAAATCCTCCAATATGTACTTGACTCCAGTAGTTGAAAATTATATTCTCAAAATTGTTGATAAATTTAATATTAATAAAAGTTCGGGTCATGATAACATTGGTAACTTCATCATCAAAAAGGTTAGTGCCGAAATTGCAAAACCGCTAACTGCAATATTTAATCTCTCTTTGTCAACTGGCATTGTACCAGATAAATTGAAGCTGGCCAAAGTAGTCCCAATTTACAAGAAAGCAAATGCTGAAGTATTTTCCAATTATCGTCCAGTTTCCTTACTACCATGTTTTTCTAAAATACTTGAACGACTGGTATTTAATAGATGTATAGATTATATACAATCCCACGAAATCCTTAATGAAAACCAATTTGGTTTTAGACCAAAGCATTCAACATATATGGCCATTGCTCAATTAGTTGAAAAAGTAAATACTGCTGTAGAAAATAATGAAACAACAATCGGGATATTTTTAGACCTTTCTAAAGCTTTTGACACAATTGACCATAATATACTTTTGTATAAATTACAGCATTACGGCTTTCGTGGTATTGTTCTGGAATGGTTTAAGAGTTATCTGAGAAATAGAAAACAGTATGTTTGTTATAAAGATTATAAATCGGAATTAAGAAATATTGTATGTGGTGTACCCCAAGGGTCCATTTTAGGCCCATTATTGTTTATACTTTATGTAAACGATATTGTTTATTCGTCAAATGTACTTCAATTTCTGCTCTTTGCAGATGACACTACCATAACTTTCTCACATAAGGATGTAGTCAGTAAATTAGATACAATAAATCGGGAATTAGAGAATGTTAGCAACTGGTTCAAAGCAAATAAACTATCTGTCAATGCAAGCAAAACCAATTTTATGATATTAGGAACATCTCACACGACAACTAGCAAAACCTTAGAAACAATCAAGATCACTCTGGATAATACTCTACTTGAAAGAGTGAAATTTACTAAATTTCTAGGAGTACTAATTGATGAGTCATTAACATGGAAAACTCATATCGATTGCTTATCAAAAACAATATCAAGAAACATAGGTATCATAAATAAATTGAAGCATCTTTTGCCAGATCGAATCCTAAAGACACTTTATTGTACTCTTATTTTACCTTATCTAAATTACGGTATACTTCTTTGGGGCAATACTTGTAAAATATATTTGGACAAATTAGTAAAGCTTCAAAAATGGGCAATAAGAACCATTTCCAGAGCTCATTACAGGAGTCATACAAATCCCCTTTTTGCTAACCTTGACATCCTCACAGTTGCTGACATGTATACAATAGAACTTGGTGTATTTATGTGTAAATTTACAATGAGAGATCTTCCTGTAGCTTTTAATAGCTTTTTCAAGAGGCGTTCTGAATTTCACAATTACCCAACCAGACATCATAATGATTTTAATCCAACCAAAAACAAAAGGGTCTTTTCTGATCAATCTGTAAAAACGCAAGGCCCGATTCTTTGGAACTCTCTTTCAAAGACAATAAAATCTGCTAAAACATTGAATACTTTTCGAACTCAACTTAAAAAACAATTAATTGAAAAATATGAATAAACGGTTTTTGAGCACCTCGTCCCAGGCTTGTTTGTAGTTGTGGTCAGATTGTCTTTTGTTCATTTTTTTGTCCTTTATTTTTTTTTTTTCGTGTGTGTTTTATTCAGGGGTAGACAGTTTACAGGTCTTATTGGCCTTTAGTCTACTCCTCCATTTAACTTTGTTTTTTGTTTATGTTTTTCATGTTACCTTGTAAGTTTTATGGAAATAAAGATTATGAAAACAACTGAAACAGATAAACAAGAGATTGCTGTATTGTGGATATTGTACAAGTTGTAAAAAGAATAATCCTAGCGTTTAAGGTTTGTATAAATATCTTACATTTCCTGAGTCTAGTGAGGTACTTTTAGAAAGTAAGGCATTGACAAAAACAAAAGAATGCATGGTAAGATTGACAAAACTGCAGTTACGACCTTGTTTCTGTTAACATAGTCATTTATAGAGTGTGAAAAGAAACTTTTTACAATATTGATTCAAACTTGAATTTGGGGGAATCCATGCAATCGTACTTGTAAAATCTACAAATAGGAAATACGATAGCGTACATCATACATATGTGCATATTTGTATTAAGGAATGTAAATATTACAAAGTGAAACAATAAATGTAGTCAAAATAGTGCTGTATTCCCATGGAATGCCAACTATTCATACAGAAGAAAGAAATTGAATTTTCATGTGAAAAATTAGTGGGAAAATAAAATGAAGTTTTTGGTGTGCAGTCATTTGCTTACATAAGAGAGTGCATTTTTAAAACATATCATTGTTGTCAAAATGTTTATAAAATGAACTAGTTTATCCCTGACATTAAAGTTGAAATAATTCTTTTCCTACAAATGCCACTTCATTGTGTTTTCTTTATCATTATTTATATATGTTACCCACCATATTGAAAGTATTTTTCCTACAAATGCCACTTCATTGTGTTTTCTTTATCATTATTTATATATGTTACCCACCATATTGAAAGTATTTTTCCTACAAATGCCACTAAATTGTGTTTTCTTTATCATTATTTACACCATATTGAAATGTACTTTAAAGGTCAGCATAGTAAGTTACGTGATACGGGTAATTGAAGCTTAACACAGGGCTACAAAATCCACATAAGCATGGGAGCGCAGCTCCCAGAAAATTTTGCGAATAGCAGAAAGTGAAATGACTAACTTAAAAATCTTAAAAATCAATAATTAAGCTAAACAAAACATTTTGCCTTTTTCAAGAAATTATTAAAAGGTTTCTGAAGCAGCATTGCAAATATTAGTTACTGTTCATCTCATAAGCCATTAAACTGATATTCTTTAGTCATTAGCAGACCAAGAATGTATTTTTGATTTTAAGCCAATTTCAGAACCCTACTGAAGATTTTCAGAAAAATCCAAAAATGTAAAATTTCCTAAATGGAAATCTAGCTCAGATCATGCTTTTCTTCTATAAGTCAGCGTTACTACAACTTGAGCAGGTCTTATTCACAGAGAATAATGTCAAAATTTAATTTGCATTCTTCATAATCAAGGACCTTTTATAACAACTTTACTGCTTAAAACGAACAAAGCATAATAGAATAGGTGCTATATCAGCACTTTAGAGTATGTTATTATGCTGCTTTATTTTATAAGTATTATTATTTTAAGAAAACTTATCTATAAATATGGGACCATCACATAAAAAATAAGTATAACTTACAAGACGCTAGTGAAAACGTGAATAAGAAATTGCAAAATTATGACAAAGTTATATGAGTAAATCTTTTATAACACAGATAATGAAATAGATGTGTTAAGGCAGAGCAGTAAAAAGCACATAACATATGTTTCATTGCTATTAATATTTCAATAAAATGAAACAATAAATTGTAAAGTAGCTATATTTTTCCAAACTAAGATGCATTTCAAATATTAAATTACAGCAATGTGTCAGTAACAAGTATCATAAATTTACCTTTATATTGTTATCCGGTTGCTGAAGTATCTCTGATACACATAAATTGCTTAATTTTTCATTTGTAGTACCTACTAATTGCTCTACCCTTCATACTTTATATGCTACGTTTTATAATATCAGGAGATAAACTTCTTGTTAACACATGAAAGACAGAAACAGGCTATATTGAAATGCACTAGTTCGGGGTACTTCCCACCCATGTCCTTTGTAATTATTGTGTAAGTATTTGACCTTGTTGACCAACGGAATGACCAGCTATGTCTTGCATTTTGTGATGTTTAGAGTGATAGCAATATTGTTAAGATACGTTCGCCAAATTACCTTGTAGTTTCTAGCTCTAATTTGCGATAACCCTTGCGATGCTCAGACTTTATAGTTGGTTTGTTGCTTTTTGTGGTACATTCATATAGCCCAAAAGATGGTGAATGAAGGTCTGTGACCCATCATCCAAGGTTATATTTGCAGTGATGGGTGCAGTGCAGTGCAAAGCAAGATGGGTGCATCATAGTGCAATTGTAGTGCATTGTGCCATGTGCAGTCCCAGTGTGCAGTGCAGTACACCCACCTTTTCTGTGCACCCATCATTTTAATATTCCTGCATTCATCTTCACCTTTTCGTTTGTAACTTGTACTGTTCAGTTGTCTGTTCAGTGCAGACATAGCATTGACTTGTATCTCACTAAACAATCAACTATATGGCTTTGCTTTCAAGATGTTGACAATTATTCAGAATATGTGAACCATGTATTATTCTGCAACTGCAGAATCATAGTCATGTCTTTTATTGTTAAAATATTGTTCAAAAAGTGCAACTCTTTTGAATGGTCCCAAATGTCATATAAACTCATGTTCTTAAACTTGAGCATATTAGGTTCTTCAGTGGTTGCACATTCTTTACAATAATAAAATGATTGTATATAAACCTAAATATTTTTCCAATTAAGTGTCAGACAATATAGCAATAGCAGATTAGTATTGAATCTTTTGTTGTAAAATCCGAGAAAATGGCTCTTTTGTAGTATATACTTGCCAATTTGTTTGTAATACTGGGTTTAATCAGTTGCCTGATATTGGAAAGATGAGGTATGCTACAATCTTAGAATTGCCAAATCAAATTTGCTAACTAAAAATAAATAAAATAAAATGACATAAAACAAAATTGCCATAGCTTCTTGCAAATATGTTGTCTTCACCATCTTAAATAATAAGGCATCAGAATTTGTTAACACTTTATTTCATACTCTTTGAGCATGTGTGCAATAATAGATAACACTGTGGGCAATATTTGCAGGTAGTTTCCTCACAAAATGCCCTATGTATTATACGTTAACAGGAGATACTGAATAAGATCTGTGAATAATTTAAAAAGTTGAATGTCCACACTATATTACTATCAAATGCTTCAAGGGCGGATGAATTCCAAGAAGTCATCTTCTCCGATTCCCTATAAAGTATTTCACAGTTTTGATTTTGTCCAATAGCGTGAAGTTCATTAACTATTTCTCAAAATTCTGAATTTGACATACCTATTGGGGTCCTTCGAAAAATACATCACTGGAGAAGTCATTATAGGCAGTTAAAATAAATAATTGAAACAAGTTGAATCATTCACACCATATTGCTAACAGGGTACAATTAGTTCCAAGAAGTGAACTCTCTCCAATTCCTTTCAAAGTATTTCACAGTTTTAATGTACATTGGAATTTTTGAAATTCTGTACATTCTTTACAATGAAAAAAAAATGGTTGCAGGCTCATTCCAGTGAAAACTAAACCTTTTTTGATTTCAAGCAAAATATTAGCTTTTTTATTTGACCACATAAACATGTTTATCAGTCATACATTTGTTACTTGGTAGGTGAGAAGTATTTTCTAATCAGAAATTGTAAAGTTTGTCTATCTGTGCATGAATGAGCATATTTATTGTTTCAAAAATGTGACAAATGTTACCAAAATGTCACAAAAGTTACCAAACGTTACAACACAAAACAATGCATTAAAATAAATCCTGGCGATATAATTTTCTGTAATTTTTATGAAATATTTATAAATATGTTACCTATAATCGGTGTAAAGCGCAATAAAAAAATCGTTGACACTTCAGAGAATTTGTACTTTGAAGTCATTTGGAGCAAAAAAACATTTCCGTGCGAGGTCACAAACGTTACCGAACGTTACATGAACTTTACTCAGTATTTTGGCAATTAATTTAAATTTCAAACATCTACATGTCTTGACCTCACTAGTGAGCACCATTACCAACAACAAACTCGTTGATATAATGTTTATGCTAGGTTCTGTGGCCATTTAAAAGTGAAATTTTTCAATTTTTCGGTCACAAACGTTGGAATCACCTTGCATATAAACCAAAACATTTTTCTAATTATGTGTTAGGCAATATAGGCAATAGCAGTTGAGTATTTGAATAATTTGTTGTAAAATCCGAGAAAATGGCTCTTTTTGTAGTACTAGTATATAGTTGCCAATTTGTTTGTACTACGGGGTAAAAAAACACCTTATTCTTATGTACAAAGGCAAATCCAGCAAAAAAACCTACTGTCCTCCAATCAAAATACTAAATGAATTCACACTTTCTATGAAACTACTCTTCTATTTTTAGAACACAGATTTATTGCATTTGTTGAAACTCAAGCTAACATCGCACAGGTTAATTAGAAATTCTTCAAAGAGAAAATCTGATCCTTGCTCAAGGACTGTGGATTATGGCAAAAGCTGATATATAGTTCCATGAACAAAGTCATATAAAACCATATGAAGCTTCAGAATATTTCAGGAATATGTATTTTGTGATTTCTACCAGGCATTTTAAAGGTATTTCAACATTTATGGTGTATATTGATGATTGAGAGCCACAAGGCCGTTTTTGAATGAAAAAAGAGCCACAAGACCGTTTTTGCACGTGCAACAAAGGTGCAAATACGGCCTTGTGGCTCTTTTGTTGCCCCTGCATATACAAACTTATGGCTCTCAACCCTTGATATACATGATGAGTCAAAATAAAATGTAATCTAATCATTGATTTTATATAGCCAGTTTCTTTTATTCTTATGCAAAAATTGTTCCAGTATGAGATGTCATTAGCTTTCATAGAAAATGTATTGTGTTGAAATCGGACGAAGCATTCTTAAGTTATAGCTTTTTGAGTGGAGGTACCGAATTTGAACGGCAAACAAACTACGCTATTTAGTTTACGTGAGAACTGGTATCAAAGGTATTGCCTCTTTCCATTGTTATGAAAGGAACGGCTATAGAAATAAATTAACAAGAAAACAATAGGCTGTTGAATTTGGACTTTGAAATATCGGTTAGTGGGTTGACTCTTGAGGTAATGTTCAGATCTCTCAAAAAATCTCTTCTAATTTGGTTGTTGTTGTTGAATCATCCGGGTGAGGATCTTCAAGAGCCTTCCTTGTTTTTGTTACGAAGAGTTGTGTGGTCTTTAACTTATAAACAATATTTCAAATAGCTTGGAGGTGATGCGTTCTTGTTGGCATCCGTAATCTACATGCAAAACATAAGGTGAACTTCAACCGGACTATGAATCGGATGATAATTAATTGCAACAAAATGCCAGTGCCCTTTTCTACATTGTTGCACCATGATTTATCTCCTGCCATTGGTTGTCAACTTTGTGAACTGATATCTGAAATGAACATAGTTCTTTGATCTGCATCATTGAATCTTCTTCAGAGTCTCTACACGATGCCTGCCCATTTAATATTTTGAATGCAGCGTCAAGTTCATCAATGCACAATCAGTAAGATATTACCCACAACTGTACAGTAAAGAGTTTATGTTGAAGCCAATTCGTTCAGCATCAAAATTGGGTACCTTTACTTAAATGGATGTAATTTTTGAATGCAACGGTCAATTTCAGAAAACTAAAATTCTCATGAAAGCTGATTAAATTTGCTATATATCGAATATAATTTCAATTGATAAACATAATCAGATTTTCTGAAAAAAATCCTCCGTTGATTACACTTTTAATTTGACTCACCCTGTATATCACAATATGTAGATGAATCTGAGGGTAATTATGTGGTAATTTATTGGAAGTGTTATGTCATATTTCTTGCTTTTCCTTTGTCACTGTGTTTGAAATATGGCAAAGTTTTTAACATTTGAAATCAATATATAAAAAACATTGTCCTAGCACTTGTATCATTCAATTTTCAAAAGAAATATAAAAAAAAGTTACTTAATGCTCTACTTAACTCCCAGAAACCTTCACACTTTAATTTGTTTGTTTTATTAATAATTTTCCTGAAAAAGCTAAATAGTTTTCTAATGATTCAGCAACAATGCAAAATCATGTAGATATGCAACAGCAGTGAATGAAAACCAACAAATAAAAATAGGCAATTTTTCTTCCCAATATTACCCATTAGTTCTGTTAATACAGTATGGTGCTAGTTATGCTAAGGTTCAAGGTTGAATCTATAATTGCTACTTATTCTTTACGTTGTGTAGTTAAGCAGTTAGAAATTCATTTCCAATTATCATTCCCCACATGTTAAAACCTATTCTCCATTTGTAGAATACTGAAAAATTAACGATATGTTTTTCCATATTTCCTATCAAACTGAAATCTGTCCATCTTTCTAGAATAACAAAGTTGACCAAGCCATTTAAAAACAATTTTCTATCCCAGAGAAACTGATCAAACTTGGTTGTAAAAATCTGTCTTGCTACTTCACCTTTGGATTCTGCTATGGTTTTTTCATAACTTAAATTATTGAAGCAGCTCGCTAGTCCGACAACTCGCTAGTCCGAAAGCTCGCTAGTCCGACGGCTTGCTAGTCCGACGGCTCGCTAGTCCGAAACGTTATTCAATAGGGAAAATATAACCTTGAAAAAAATATAACCTTGAAAACAGCTCGCTAGTCCGAAGGTTCGCTAGTCCGAATATGAAAATAGGCTCGTCAGTCCGAATTTTAAAAACAACTCGCTAGTCCGAATATCAAAAACAGCTCGCTAGTCCGAATTTTAAAATCGGCTCGCCAGTCCAAATTTAAATAACAGCTCGCTAGTCCGAATTTCAAAATAGGCTCGCTAGTCCGAATTTTAAAATATGTTCGCTAGTCCGTATTTTAAAAACAGCTCGCTATTCCGAATAGGAGAAAAAGTGTGCATATTTCTATTACAGTTTTTCAAAGTTTCGACTAGCGAGCTGTTTTCAAAATTTGGACTAGCGAGCCTATTTTAGAATTCGGACTAGCGATCCTATTTTGAAATTCGGACTAGCGAGCTGTTATTTGAATTAGGACTGGCGAGCTGTTTTTAACATTCGGACTAGCGAGTTGTTTTTAAAATTCGGACTGACGAGCCTATTTTCATATTCGGACTAGCGAACCTTCGGACTAGCGAGCTGTTTTCAAGGTTATATTTTTTTCAAGGTTATATTTTCCCTATTGAAAAACGTTTCGGACTAGCGAGCCTTCGGACTAGCGAGTCATCGGGCTGGCGAGCGGACCCCGTTCCATGAATCCCCATAAATAATGCCTTAAGCAGGCACTTTTGTTGTACGAATAAACCATCCAGGTGATTGTTGGCCTCTAGCACACCTGCCATTACCCTAACAATTGATTATTTAAAATGTCTTATTGTATACATCTATCCAACTTTATCAAGATTTGTGCTTCTCTTGCGAGGAAAGGCAAGATACATATGCTTCAACTTTCAAAGACCAATGACCCATTAATGGAATTTAATAGAAAGCAAATTTGACCATCCTAGATTTTATCTTTACCTTAATTCTAACTACTATACATCTAGCTAGTCAGCAGGCAAGACAGTGTTGATACTTATCACAGCTTAACAGTGACATGCCAACAGGGTAGCTAGAAACATTTTAATGGGGGGTTACAGCTAAATTTTCCAACTCAAGTTGGCTGATTTGCTGACTAAAGTTGACGCAACAGCGCCAACATGCGCTTGGGTGCACAGGGGGAAGCCTGAGTGGGATGTTTCCCCTCAGAACCTGACAGATTTTGATTTTTTGAATTGATTTCCTGGCATTTTCTTGAATACTTTAAAGAGAATTTTAGACAGATATGGAGATATTTGCACATGGGGGAGTCTAAGTGGGGAAGTTACCCCCCCCCCCCTTCTGAAGCTGAAAGATTTTGATTTTTGAATTGATTTCGTGGCATTTGGTGAATACTTTAAAGAGAGTTCTAGACAGATCATAAGATACTTGCAGAGGGGGGGAGTCTGAGGGGGATGTTCCCCCTCATAAGCTGAAAGATTTTGGATTTTGGAATTGATTTCATTGCAATTGCTGAATAATTTAAAGAGAATTCTAAACAGATTTAAAGATACTTGCACTGTAAAAAAGACACTTATTTGGTCAAAATATTTGTGTTTTTGCCAATCAGCAAACTTGTTTACGTGTAATCATAAATTTGCCAATTGCAGATTGCATATGGCTGGACTTGATTAGGAATTAGAAATTTTGTAGTTTTGCTGACTGATAGGGCCCTAAGCCTACCAGGATATGGATTATACAACTCCCTGCCTCGTCTTTTCTTTTTCTTTTTTTTCCTTTTCTTTCTTTTCTTTTCCATTCCTTTCCTTTCCTTTTCTTTTTTCTTTTTCTTCCTTTCTCTTCTCTTTTTTTTCTCCCCTCTCCTCCATTTTGCCGACTGGCACATGAATTTGCCGACTGATATGAATTATGGGGGAGGGGGGTGTCACCCCACCCTCTAGCTTACGGCCTTGCATGCCAAGTCAATATTAAGAGGGCTCAAAAGGCTGACAACCTTTTAAACCAAATTTATTGCCAACACTTTTGCATCATGTAAAAGATACATGGTTCGATTTTTCAAATTTTAGTTTCCATGTCATATGAAAGATCATCACTTAAGACAGTGTTCACAGTGAGCCAATTTCTCCCGGGTCCCGGGTCCAATCCAGGTCGGACCCGGGTTGATAATCAAGTGTGAACAGAAAATAACCTTAAAAAAATCAATCCGGATTGATTAGAAGGTAAAGCTATGATAGTGGAGCCTTTATCAGGACATTATATTTTTCAGAAAGTTATATGTTTTGTTGAAATAACAAGTGTATTTAAAACAACGGTTAGGAGATTTAAAAAAAAAATGAATACACCGTCCACTGTTATTAGCCTTCTGAATATAAATAAATAAATATCATTACAATAAAGTTAAGTTACTTTATACCATCATGCCAAAAATGATGAAATTTCGCTGATTTAATAGTCACAGAGCATCTTCTTAGAAGCAATGGTATTTATGAATATAAAGGGCCTAGTAACATATACCAAGAAGAGATGTCTTGTCGAGAAAGTGTTATACACAAAATTTTTGAACAGCATTATTTTAGCAATAAAACAATGTTTATTAATGGATATTGGCCTACAATGTATCTTCATGAAAACAACATCCATTGTCAATAGGGTAGTTACGTTAACCCTAACCCTGTATAAGAAGGTGCTCCGTTTCCTAGTCTAAGTCCAACTACCTTATAGGAAAAAAAAAACATGTTTTCACCAGGATTTGAACCAATGACCTCTGACTCCCAAGGGAGGCACATCACTAGCAGGCCACCCCGGGGCTGCGGCCCGGGGAACGATTTCGTCCCCATATGCAACCTGTGTCTATGACGTATTTTGACTTTTGGTGATTTTTGACAGTGAGCTTTAGTGAGTTCTAGTGGGGTTAGGGTTAATGTAGACATTTGGCTTTCAGATAAGATTACCCTTTAAACCTAACATGACTGATTATTGGCTATTCCGTGTACCATGTTTCCATTAAAACAATTGTTACTGGCATTAACCAATCTTATTGAACATTAATTTTGAATATAGCATCTGATACATCATTTCTCTTTTAAACGAAAAGAAATAGAAAATGTTGATTGATGGATTAATACCCAGACATAGAAACTAGGGCAGATTTGAAACGGTGAAAAGGAAAGATAATCTGCTAGAAAATAACTTTAATCTTGCTTGGTTATACCGTATAAAGAAGAGAAAAGCAAACCTTTGTAGTGTATTCATTTATCAGAGAAGGGGAGAAAATAATTGCACAGTTGAAATATATTGAATAAGAATAATGAAGATACTCAATCAGGATTTTTAGGGAGATGTTAAGTCTTTCACTGACTATCCTTTCCTACAATTTTTCTGTAGGACACAGTAATCAAGTAACCCTTTTATGTATTTCCACTTTCAAACATTAATCAGTGTTCTGTGCAAATTTACTTAACGTGCCACATGAGTAGTGAACAGTCATATTATAGTTGCTTTCTTAAATAAATTTTGATTTACATAAAAGTGGACATCAGGTGTACTTTGCTAAAAAGAAAGTATAAAGCAGGTGGTGTTTTTATCAATCTAACATGCATCATATGGACGACTTGTGAAGTGAATATGAGAACCAAGATTAATGGTTAATGCTTCACTGATCAATGACTGAGAATTGTTACTTGCTAAATCATTACCAAACTTTATCCACGAAAGCTTGACAGTTCATTACCAAGCTTCCTGAAATTTTCAGCTAAAAACATGCATCATTACCTGATGTTTACCTTTTTGACTGGTTCAGGACGCATTTCAAGTTGATTTGTATTAACAGCATCAAATAATTTGTTTGAGTTAAACTCCAGGAGCAGCTGCTCCAGGAGCATGATTTTGGGCCAAAATCTCACAGCTAGTGCTGTGTGAGATCGTGAAAACAATATATTTATCCCAAAATGTCTTTAAGTCTCCAGTTTTTAGACAAAATGATAGAATCCAAGGGTTGTATTTGAAGAAAATTTGTGTGAACGCATCACATTTTTGAAAAAAGATTTATGTCTGAAAAGGACACATTTGAATCATACATCAGAGTAAACCAGAAATACCTCATCAGAGAGGTGACTGCGATGATCTACTAAGTGTCTACAATTCAATTTGAGGTCAAATGTCAACAAAATCAATAACCTTGAATCTCACTTGCCAGTCCAAATCCAGAAATAGGATGGGGTGAATCATCCTTTAAAATTTTAAAGTATGACAAAATACGGGTCAAAACATTTGCTGCATTTTCTAATCAATAACGGATGCTTGGTGTTGAAAATCACCAAATATTTGACAACAAAGAAAGTTTTAATTAATAGAAAATACATTCGAACTATATATCAGGTTATAAGATAACAAAGACTTGTTTTACCAAATGTTTGATAGCTCAAAAGAACTACGTTTTGACCCTAACTGTTGATATGTGATAATTTATAAAAACAAATCTTTTTAAACAATAATTCAACACAGCATAAATAAGAGAATGTTTGATGTGAAACATTAAATTATACCATTTGTTGGTTTACTTTAATGTTACAATGTACAAATCCAGAAAAGTAACAATTGAAACATCTTTCAAAAGTATAGATGAAAAAATGTACATGTATGGATTAAAAATTGCAAGAGACCGTGCTCATAAATTTGGGATAAAGTTTAAGATAATGTGACCAAAAAAAATGATAAAAAACAACATGAAGTAAAATATAAAGATTTTTTATTTTTGAAAAGAGTTTAGTTTTCACATTAGTTTGACCAATGGTAATAGAAATTATGTTATATACTCAAAAATTATTCTTGAATTAATTTGCTATTGTTATTGGGCCCCAGTTTGATGAACAACTACCATTATGTATTCAGAACACATGTATCACCACTGATTGAAAATGAGGCCCCACAGAAAAAACAATGACATGTAAAAGTACTCAAAACAATTCTGTGGATTTTTTTAAGTTTTGTTTTTCTTTACTTGATCTGAGTTGTTGACTTTGCAATCTCAATTCATTTTAGTGTTATTGTTAATGTCTAAAGTGTATCAATTAAATTTAATGAGAATTTGCGGCACAACACTGAAATAATTGGAATAATCATCTGAGGCACATAATATACACAGTAAGTGAAATATTGGATGCAAATCAAATATAGTTTGTTAAGGTTTGGTAGACCTACATTAAAACTATCATAACTACTCCAACTCTTAAATTATTAGGATAAATATTATAACTTTTTGACCCAAATCGTGAATTTTACCAACAAAAGTCAAAATTGTCAAAAACATATTTTTACCCCAAAAGTATCTGGAAAAATTATATTCATGAAATTTTTTCTTTTTAAAATCAATGGCCCAAAATAGGTCAGAACTGTCAAAAATTTGGAGAGTTTTCTTTGTTTGTGAAAACAATACCAATTTTGCTGAATCCTTGTCCACTCACTATTGTTATGAATATTCCCATAATTTCAAAGAAGTCACTCAAAACCATGTTTTAATAAACACGGAGACTTTCTTTCTTTATAGAATTAAGCACTCTATCATACAAACTTTGGTTTGGAATATTTACAAAACTGCTGAACCAAGCTGGCCTCCTACCCAAAGACTTGTTTGAACATAACAAATAGTAGAGGTTAGCGACCGTATCCAAAGTCAAGAATGCTTTTGCTGTAATAGATTACCCTGGATATATTACATCTATGACCTGTTTGAGCATGTAACACATGAAACAAATGACAAAATCAACACTACTCATGGGATTTATATATTTTTTGAAAACTGGTGTTGTACAAGGCCTAAAAAAAGGTGTTGACTTGCCCTTTCCGACAGACCCACATTTGCCAAATTTAGGGTCGCTTTTTTATTTTATATATTTTTTTGGTGAACTTTTGCCTAACTCAACAGTGCATTTGGTTGCCTGCCAGTTCTGGGCGTTTCAACCAGAATAAACAGTAGCCAACTGCCCAGAACCGGCAGACAACCGCCGCTTGAGTTTTGAAGCTGCCCCTTCACTTGTTTGGTCAACACATTACTAAAATGGCAATTGAGTGTTCACATTGATTTATGTACTGGGTGCAGAGGTATATACAATAGGATACTTACACAAAACATATTGTGGCACTGTCAATGGAGGGTCAAATAAAGGAGTTAAGTGTTATTCTATCTGTTGTTCCCCTGTATTAGATGTCTTATTCAAAATCACTAATCAAACAAGTGGACGCGTATGGTATAGCAGAATAGTGAATGACTCATAAACAGAAGGTGATGAGTTCAAGCCTTGGTAATGCCAACATGTTGTGAACCTTGGCAAGAAACTTTATCACTTGCCTTGTGAATCAAAGAGCATTGGGGAGCTTTTATGCAAGTAATGATAGGTTAGCACCGTTTGTCATTGGCTATAAGAGGTCTGGTGCAAAGTGATATGGTTATGATAATTCCCTGGTAACGGTGTATGCAGCACTTTCTAACCTCTGGGGAATGTGCAGTTTAAATTCGGATATAATTAGTTTACGTCTTAATATGCTTTATCAAATTCTAGCAATGCTATAAGGGAACAAATTAATCAAATTTCCTTTGCTTATGATGCTTAAGGAATGGGACCTAATTAATAATTTGGTTTTACCGCTAATTTTCGACAGAAGAAAAAATACTTTTCTAACAAATCATACATTTTGAAAACAATTATTTTTTGTATACATTAGTATGAAATAGTTTATTAGATTTAGAATCAACTGAACACAATATACATATGCCACAAATAGGAGTATAGGAATGAATTATTTCCATGTTGATTTTTTGAAAACATTTTTTTAAAGAAGATGGCTAATTGTCCCTATTGCAAGTAAAACATTATGCTGTCAGCAAATTAAACACTCCTTTAAAAATGTCTAGTCAATTTTGATTAAGTCATACAAGGTCTCGGGCAATAGAATTGTTACCCTGTGTAGCTTTAGTGAGAGTGCATCAATTTGTCTAGTTTGATTTTAGCCAGCCTCATCTTATCAGCAAGTGTGACTGTGCAAATTCACTAAGAAAATATCATTACACAAAATTCCTGCAAGCTATATCTTTTACTGATCTATAGAAAAATATTCTGTACAAAAGTACATCTATACACTGACATCTTTCTCAAAATGTGACCAGATGTTTAAGGCCAAAAAAGAAAAGTTTGTCGCAGAAACTTGCGGACATTGCTATGTGAAAATGAATTTAGCTCTATGCGCTGGTCTCTCTTTCTCTCTCTTTTTTTTATCAAGAGTTATCTGGCAATTGACCGCCCTCTGGGTTGCTGTCATTGGCTGTTGCAATTTTACCTGAATTTAACTTTTTATTTCAACATGATTGTCAGACTTCCCATACTTGATACGGGCAGGATCATTCTTAGCTAGAAGCTGGACATTTCACAAACATAAGTTGGGCTGTCAAAATTTTAGAGTGTTAAAAAAAAAGTATATCGCATACCGCATAGCCAATTTACTAAAAAAATTAAAAGTTGCCTACCGTGTGGCGTTTCTGCAAATGGTTTCTTTTTTTTTCTTGGCCTAAGGGATACCTAATGTAAGTTTTTTTCAATTGTCGTTTATAAACCACTTGTAACAAATTGTAATATTGTAGTTGTAATCAAAGAGACTTTACTTATGTTACCAGTATAATTTAACAAACATTAATTGTCTTCTAAATTCTAAATCATATTGATGATAAAAATAGAATATGCTTTTATTGGATTGCTTAATTACTGAATATTTGCAATACTTCTATATATCATTCAATTAATTTAATGACTGATATTTACTTTTTCAACGTGGCCACACATAAGCCTAAAACTTAAATTCCTTCATCTTGTCAAATATTTCTAAAATGAATGAACACAAATCAATAAACTTGCCAATAAAATCTGGTTAGTTTTTGCCCTCTAGGTATGTCCATCCGGTCAAGTTTTATCAAATAAGTTTTTATGATCGGGCAAAGTATATTAATTCAGCTGTGCAAAGGAAATGTTGGTTGTCAATATAAAAAGCAGGCTGGAATGACATCTTCCTCTGTCATGCTATTGTTTAAGTGTGAAAAATAATTTATAAATTGGCAATGGAAAATACTCTTGTACTGCAGGATTTATAATTTTTCATTTTATTTCATAATAGATAAAGTTTCTATTTCTATATTTAATATTTACAAATGAAAGAAATCAATTCAGAAAATAATTGTGTAAAATTATTATTAAAAACTCAGAAAAATTGATCTTCAGCCCCAGATTCCCCCCCCCCCCCTCTCAAGAAGCCTTGCCCCCCTCTCTGGTCCCAGCCGCTGAAAAAAATCAAGAAAGTGCAGGTCAAATTGAAATTACATCGTTTACACTTTTCAGTAGCATGCCCAAAATGGGCCATTTTTTCACTGCATATCACACTCAATTACTACCTTTTTTCGATAGTTTTAACAAAATAGGGTGCACTTCAAAAAATTGTAGTAATTAATAGCTAACATTGCAAATTTTACTCAAAAATGTAGTAAATTTTCTCCTTGTTTTAAGTACAAAGACCAAAAATATAATTTTTACATAAAAAGCTTAGAAAAAAAAATTACAGTGTACCATTTTGTGTCTATTCATTTGAGAAGTTGTCCCCTTCAAAAAATCTTTGCCTCGTCTTGCCCCTCTTTATGAAAATGTCTGGCTACGCCACTGGGGATTACGTTTTCTAAGTGGAAATGAACTTTTTGAGATTAAAATGTAAGATAGAGTTAACAAAACACAACACCATACTTAAAAATGCATTCTTTTGTCCAATGAAAATACCACATAAATCTTTTTTTTTTCTATTTTTACTAAGAAGATTTATTGCATTGTTGAAACCTAAGCTGATAGTGGATGAGTTACCTGGAAATTTCTTAAAGGGAAAATATAATATGTCGATCTTCAAGGTCTATGATTAAGGCAAAAGAAAATATGATAATTTGAGGTAAAAATATCATATCAAGTTTTAAGTGATCCAGAATATGTATTTCAAGTTGCCTTAAAAGTATGTTTTTCAGCTGCTTATTTTTTAGTATAATACCTGTATGTGGTTACTTTTTACACACATAACACTATTTGAGATACCTATCATTGTTGTTACAATATGGTTATGCAAATTAAAAATACAAAGATTTCAGATAGAGATGTACAATGGAGTAAATAAAGTTAGTACAACATATGTCTGTAAAACTTTTAACTGAATCTTTTAGATAATTTATTCTGATTCTTAACACCACTTAAAATCATGTTTTATTCTGAAAACTTTATTCTACTGTTAGAATATTTACTCTTTTTGTTGAAACGTCAAGCTGATTGTAAGTGAGCTGATTAGAACTTCCTCAAAGAGAAAATCTGATCCATACTTAGGGTCCATGGATTAACCAGATTATGGGAAAATATGATGAATCATTAGTAATTCAAGACTTTACATCCCGTGGTTTTTGCCTTCAAGTCATTTGGTGGTATTTAGAATTTGTAGCATGTGTAAAAGCACTGATTGAGATTCTTTGTCATTCTTGAGTGTTTAGTAAATGTAAGGTAGAGTTAACACACCCCTACCCCTTAAAAATCATTCTTTCCTCGAATTGAAATAAATTCATATTTCTATTCTGAAAATCTTTTTTCATTTTTAGTGAGTAGATTTATTGCATGTGTTGAAATTCTAGCTGATAGTGGACGAGTTAACTAAAAATTCCACAAAGAGAAAATCTGTTCCTTCCTCAAGATCTGTGGATTAAGGCAAAAAATGATGTATGGTTTTACTACAAAATCTTACAAGCCATGTAGAGTTTTCAGTGAATTAAAGTATTCCCTGATTTTTACCTGCCAGACATTTTAAAGGTATTTTATGCTCCTCATTCAACATAAATTGTTTAACTTCTAGTGAGTTTGGCTGCTTTTGATTTTGTTAAACAGAGACTTTTATGTGTTGGCAGTTGTGAGAGCTTGGGTTTTATAGATCTATTGTGAGTTATGATCAATTTAAGTGGTGAGTCTCTAAAGTGATGGCCATGTTTCAGTGTTTGTTCAAGTTATCTTCAGAAGAATCACTGATGCTGCATCTTCAAGGAAATGAGTTTGTGTGTTGTAAATTTATTATTAAACTTCATTACAAAGGTGTCACTTTACTTATAAAGAATTTCCTGAAGTAGAAATGTGAAAAATATTGTGAAAAGTGGCTATATTATTGCATATAATATAAAACCACGCAACAACTTCCTTGGTTTGAGTCATAAAAACCTGCTTAAACTAATAAAATTTTAATATATTCACATTGTTACGTGTGTCTCTTTATAATTTTGGACATAGCTAAAATTGTACATGAAAAGTATGGAGTTTTTATGATAATATTTGGATAGAAATAGTCCATAAAATGGTGGCCACCCAAAAACTATTGTGCATTTGTCACCATTGTGTCAAGGTGAAAGTTAAATAATTACATGTGAAATATGATTGTATACTTCAAGATCAACGTATAAGAGAATCCCGGAAAAATAAAACAATTCAAATACACATGGCTATTGGATTATTTTTATGAGGTCCATCCAGTCATGTATCTTTTCAGTATAAACTGGGATCAGTTTAAACAAAATTCTGGTCCAAGGTGTCACTTCCAGTGCTATCATAATAAAATTTGGATTGCTATAAAATTGAAACAAATAATAATACATTTCTAGCTATAACATCGATAGCATATCAGTAAGGCATTGATTGTAGAACTCAGCGGATGAGGATGATTATTAATTAAACTACCTCTTCAGCAAAGGTATGGGGGCACATATCAAATGAATTGGGTACAACTGCCACTTGATTGGCCTAGACACTTTAAACACTAGACCAAAAAGGATTACATGGTCGCATAAATTGATCTCTTGATGGAAACGGGTAAGCATTTTAACACTTACGTGGTCAATCAAATCAGTGCTTGCTGTTATTAATAGGTCAAACAATCATCTATTTGAGAGTTTAAACAATAATTCAAAGTGTAGGTTCCCAATGTTTGTAAATGCATCCACCACCCTGCATTTTTCTGTAAAATAGTCCCAAGATATGTTTTTCATTTTGCACTTGACAAACCTGTAATTACACTATAAAGGAAAATAAAACATATCTTTATCAATTAAAATCTAATGCATGAAACTTTGTCACAAACAAAAAACTATTGAGGTGATGAGTTGCCTCTAGCATACCTATCATTACCCTAATAAGTGACTATTTAATTGAATATCTTAATGTACCTATCTTCAACAGATTTGTGTTTCCTTGCTAAGCAAGGTAAGATACATCTGCTCTATTTTGAGACTGATGAACCATTACAGATATACAACAGAAAGGACATTTTATCATTTCAGGTTGCCAATATACCCTAGTTCCTAACCCCAAGGTGGCCATAAACAAGCATTGATACTTTTTTTTCAAGTATTTAAATTCAAGTACCTGAATTTAATGAAAATCAATAAAATTGTTGCAGAAACCAAAGACGTTTTCAAAAATCTTGGGGACTGCTCCAAGGCTTAACCGCTGATGCCCAGAACCAACATTTCTGGGTGGTTGCTATTGATTGAGAACAATAACAATTGGTCAGAACCAGCGATTCTATTCAGTCAGTTGCCGGTCGAATTTTGAAGTGCTCCTTAATAGCATTAACTGATGACACAAACGTGTAAAACTGTTTCTTTCCTTCCATCAAGAATAAAACCCATATCTGTAAAGACACAAGCTTCTGAGTGTAGGAAATTATGCACTTTGAATACCAACCTTGTGTTTAACATGGACAAAAATGCATTCATTATTTATAACACCTTAACTTTAATAAAATATTTTTGTACTTTACCTGAAGTAACTAACGTAAGACAAGTGGAAACATGCAGGGTTATATGTTAGTAGTAAAATAAATACATAGCAGTAATACTATATAAAATCAATATGCATTTATTAATCTGCTGCATGGTGTTGTTGTGTGGCAAGCTATCAAAATATCTAGCCAGATTTGTATAACTTTAATTCATTGATAAAACATGTCCCTTTAAATCAATGTTCATCAAATAAAAATATAGCATTTTAACACAATAGTTATTAATGAAAAAAATAAACAATGTTTTTTCAATGAAATAAATTGTTATCAATCAAAAACATGTATTACTAAAACACAGGTGTTTGACAATAAACAGGTAATCAATAAACACAAAATCTTGAAAAACAATGCTTTTTCATTAGATGTTTTAGGAAAAAAGTTCTGTTTCAAACAATATAAACACCTTCACTGACATATTGTAAATATTTGACTTACAAATAAGTAGGTCCCTCAGACCTAGTTGATATTTTCTACAGTGTTTTTGATATCAAGCATTGTTATTGTACATTTGTTCAGCTTTGATAAGCATCTGCTACATCACTTTCTCTATCAAACCAAACAAGCCTACTTAATCCAGCCATTCTGGTTCTCTGATTAAACAAAAACAAATAGAAACTGTTGATTGATGGATTAATACCCAGACATAAAAATGGATGGAATGAAAACTTTGGAGGAAAGGTAATCTGCTGTAAAATTTTTACTTCCTTTGGTTAGTTATATCTTTAAAGAGAAAAACAGATGCCATTATAAAGAGCATTAAGCATTATTTTGTGTAATATATATATCTATCTTAGAAAGGTAGAAATTCAGTGTACAGTTGATGAGGAGATACATTGTTTCAAAAATAACTGATTGGTGCCACAGTCTGTGGAAAAGTGCTAAACAATAAATTTGTTCAGGGAGACGATTAAAGCCTTATACTTAAGAATTATTTTTTCCCCTTAAAAATGTCCCCAGCCCAAATTGACAAAGTAACATAAAAACTCCATTTTAATGTCAATAGTTAGGAGATCAATCTAGCATACATTACGTCAGTTCAAATGTTCTGTCCGTGCATAACAATGCATTTTGTAATCCGTAGTAAAAATATTTTCTTAACCCATTACTTATTCTATTCACTGGAGTCAATAAGTATAGATAATCCCCATTTGAAAAATTGCAATACTTGACAGTCCTTTTGTGTTTACACGATAAAAAGCACAACTAAAAATCTCTAGGCGTTATGCTTTTCGTCGAAGACAATAGCTTATCCTATACTTTGATTGACAGGCCTCTTGTGCGGTAAAATTAATTCGATACTTCTATTGTCATTTACGATTTAGTTAACAAAATCTTTTGTCTTTTAATGTGATTACGGACAGAACATTTGAACTAGCTAATTGTATGGATGACTTATGAAGTAAATATAACTGGTTAATGATTCATTAAGTGTAAATTGGTGTTTTGTAAATCATTGCATGGCTTCCTAAAATTTTCAACTTAAAACATGCATCATCATCAAATGTTATCTTCATGATGATTCACTATTTCACTGCTGGTAGAATAGCATCAGAAAATTTGTTTAGGATAAACAATCATGGGTCACTGGTTAAGCCAGCTTTATTATTGTGAATGTATGTGGAAGGGATATTGTAAACCAATTTCATCCTAATTTGCTATCAGTCTCTTGCTTTATACAGACAAGGACAGAACCCGCATTTTGGAAAACATCAAGTTTATTGAATTTAGGGAAAATTTGTTAAAAAGTATAAATTAGAAAAGGGAATGATGGTACATTTATTGGTAGCTGGCTAAACGTTGGTTAGATATATGATAAGCAGAGAATAGGTGATGGGTTTTATATGAAATGCCAATTATACAATGATGATAGTAAGTCTAATAACCAAAAAAGTAACAATGAAATAATTCTTCTAACAAATTTTACGATAACATACATGTACCATCAAATTGATAATTGACTTCATGAAGTTAACTCTAAAGATTTGATTTAATATACTTTATTATCACATCAGCTTAGGCTATGAGTGATAATAGCAAATTGGTTATATACTAAGATAATAATCATGATTTAATTTGCTGCTGTTACTGCGTCCCTGTTTGATGAATAACTACCATTGTGTATTCAGAACACATTTATCACCACTGATAGAAAATGAGGCCCTGCTAAAAAACAGTACCTAATAAAAGAATTCAAACAGTTTTATGGATTTTTGTACTTTAATTTTTTGTTGTTTTCTTCAAGTTGTTGGAGTTGCAAAGTGGACTTAAAACTGTAAAAAAGGATGTTATTGTTTCGGAGAAAGGAAAATTTCCCTGGCAGCACATTTTCCAGGGAATTTATAGAAAGCTGTAAAATAATTGAAGAAAATTTGACAAAAAGTGGTAACATAATGGATAATTTCTTGGGAATTGTGTGATTGTACAGGGTATTACCCAAATTTATGTACCTTTCTCTGTAAAATCAATCCTCCTTTTTTACAGTGTACTGCTGTCTTAGTTTCTCATATATTTTTTTTTAAAAAATCAATATTACCTGTGTGGAGATGGGGGAGTGGGTTAGAGCAGTGGTAGTTCCCTTGCTTTGCACCAATTAGGTCCTGGGTTTGATTCCCCGACCTGGCGCTTCATTGACATTTGGTTTTCAGTCCATGCTTGCTTCCACAGCTTTTTTCAGGGTATTCCTCCTGCATTAAGGTGGTATATCAGTGTTTTAGATCTCTCACCAACAAAACATCACAACAAAGTCATAATACCACCAAGTGAGAATTACAAGACAAGAAATATCTTTCTGTATGTTTTTTGCATATTAATGACCTAATTTGCATATTTAATTAGCAACAAGTCATATTAAAAAAATGTAGCTCGACTTTGGAAAGTCGTACAGAGATGGTTGGTTGATTTATCATTTTAAAGCTTTTTTTTAAAGATCTGTGTTAATAACCACATTTCAAACACTAAGTGGGGTTAGGGCTTTTGTCCTGTAAGGAAAACCAAATTTGAAAATTTTTCCTTGACTATTATTCTCAGAATGCAAGAAACTGAAACATCTACACAAATCAATTAAGGTTGTTTACATAGAAAAGGGTTTAAAGCTTATTCTGACCAATTTTGAGGTTCATGGGGGTACAGTTCTTCTTGCATATTTTTTGTAAACCCGAGAATTAATGAAAATGTGAAATGGGAGAAATATGCTTTTACACAATCAACTTTTTTTTTTGGTAAAAAAGATTAAAAAAAGAGTTGTTAACATATCTAAGTACTAGAAATATAATTGTATGGGGATTTTGGTTAATCTCTCATGCTCGGGTCATACACAGGTCCATCATTATCTTCATGCTTGCCTTTCTTTTGACGTCTGAGTGCTTTCCTTTGCTTCTTTGTCTTTTAGGAGTTCTTATTTTTGGCGACTTTAATTTGCTTGCAGCCAATTTTCTGAAGACTGTCCACCGTGAAATTGTCAGGGTCCATGTTTTGTCTTTAAAAAACACCAGCTAGCTTTCTCATGCCACCATTAAAAGATATTGTGGCACTTGCCACCCCTATTCCAAGTGTCTGGCTCCCAACATAAGTTTCTTTTGGAACACGACCTGTGAAAAATATAAAAAGCTTGTCTCCCATAAGCATGATAAGCCTGTAGGCATAACTCAGATCAGTCAAAAGAGGGCAGCAATCAACTCAGCATGCTTGAAAATCCCTAAATGATGAGTTTCATAGAGCTAGGGGTAGGGTTAGGGTGTGAAAAAAATGTTTTTCTTCTCGCTTGCCATGGCAACGGGGATGTAAACAAAGGAAATATAAATAACTTATTATTTTTAATTGATTTTTAAAAGCCTTTTCATCCTTTTTTTTTCACTTTTTTTCATTTGGATTTCAAAAAAGACATTCTAAAGACTTCATTTATATGAAATTAGAAAATGGCAAAAAATTAGTTTTGGGGGGTCTAAACACTGATATACCACCTTAAAAACTGAACCTTGAAGCCCAGTTCAAGATAAGCTTTCTTTAGCTTAAAGTACCAAGTTGGGTTTCCTTGGGGAAGCCTTAAAGACGATCGCGGTGTTTATTCAAGAGGGCAGTGTAACAGAATTTGTTGGTCAGTGGCGGGAAGATTTTGACAAAACGCGCGTATGGTATCTAAGCGTAAGATTTGCGCCTAATACCTAAAACGCAACGCGCGCACAAGGTTTTTACGCATTGTCTTCCCGGTAAGCGCCAAACATAGCGCGAAATAGTAACGAGTTGCTACGAGTGCTCCCGAGCCAACGGGCTTTCAGTGATAAAACTTATTACGTGTGTTTTCCTATACTAAAAGCTATTTTCCACATATTTGCTACCTGTAGAATTTTTTTATATTTGGCTGGTCAATTGTGAATGTCAAGTGGATGTCAAATCGAGAAAAAAATTATAGGGTCACCGACTGTTTAAAAAAGATAGCGTGAGATGAAATTACATGGGGTAAAAAATAAAAAACAATTTTCATCATCGAAAATGTCGAAATCCGGTTGTATAACATTGAACAGATAAAAAAAGTTAATTACACCAAGTAATCTAACGCTCGAGTTTTCAAGTTATCGTTCATTAAAGGAAAAATGACGTAATCATATATGACGTCATAGCGCGCTTAGATGGTCGGTGACCCCATTTTTTATTTCTGAATTTTGAAGTTTAGACTCTTATCTAATAACTGACAAAAAATAAACAAAATCTACTCATAGCAACTTATCACCGCAATCGTCTTTAACAAGATGAAGGAAACCTCTATTGCAAGTAAAACTTCAAGCTGTTAGCAAGTAAAACACTCCTTTAAAAACATCTAGTCAATTTTGATCAAGTCACATAAGGTCTCAGGCAATAGAATTGTTACCCTGTATAGCTTTAGTGAGAGTGCATCAATTTGTCCAGTTTGATTTGAGCTAGCCTCATCTTATCAACAAAATCTTAATGTGCAAAATCATAAAGAATTGAGTTGAAAATACCATTGCACAAAAAACCCACTAGATATATCTTCAACTGATTAGAATGATAAATATTTATATATATAATCATACCATTCATAACACATGAGTTCAAAGGAGATGTCAAAGTGATATCTGATGTAATCTATTGGTTTGAAATCCCCTGAAGCATACTGACAGTACTCTATATGCTGATGTATGTTATGTGCTCATGGCAATCAGATATCATAAATGAAGGCAAAATGTAACAGCAGTGATTGTCGCACAGTTGTGTTTCAGACATAAGATGCATGTCTAGAGAAAATATCGGTCAAATTTTCCACATCCACATTTCCCAAGAGCATTATCATTCCAATTTAAGGTTTATGAACAGTTGATATAAAGAATTGATCCAATCAATTATTGTTATGGCCTCTATTTTCTGCTGACTGTTCCAGATTGCATGTGTAATTATCTTTTATCATTAAAGGCACAGGATAACATTGTGAGGTGAATACTAAAATGGCTACAACAACTGAGCTAACAGTCAAAGTGCTAAAAGCTTTTGAATTCCATATATTTCATTTTTTTTAAAATTTACTCTTTGATACTTTAAAATAATTTAACACGTTAGAATAATTTACTGATATTTGATAGTATGCACATTATGGGGAAAACAAAATGGTTTTGCAAACTCAGTTGTTATTATAGTCTGAAAAACTCTTCATAAGAAATAAAGTTAGTGCCTAAGTATTATTGCCTAAGTAGGGTTCCTAAGTACCCGACCTAAAAAAACACACTTCTCAAAAGTTATTTTATCATTATTATATTACATATAGAGGGTATCATTTCTTGGAGGTATTTATGATAGTTTTTACCACGATTTTAGATATCTGAGAGAAACTTTAGCCCATCATTAACCAAAAGTTGTTGAATTGATTAGCTATATTTTGAGGATCAGTTATGACATTACCACTATCATGTTTGACTTTTTAAATTTTGTGAAGTAGTACATTCTTTTTGACTTACGCATAAGCATGTTTGGTATGGTTTTGTAGGTTCTAAATTGTAGGTTTCCTTTACGTGACCTGCCATATTTAAATGTACCTTAAGGTCGGCATAGTATATTATAAAATACGGGCTATCGAAGCCAAGTCAAAATTTAGGTCCAAGTTTAAATTTCTTATTTCATCAGAAACGTTACCTTTGAAGTTTCATATTAAACAGGTTCAAACATCAAAAACATATATGAAATTGTCTCTCCATCCAAATTTTACTCAGTACAAAAACTTTAAACTCAATATTCTCAGAACTATAGTTTTCCAAATCAGCCCGATACCTTTTAATTTGGATGTAACTTTGCAACCAAACAGTTAATAACCAAAAGCAATGCGTCATTTTAAAGCTGAAAATCTAAGCTTTCATATGAGACCAAAATATCAGTTAGGATTAAGGTATATTTCGATATGATGGGTCACATATGTCAGTTATTGTTCATCATGAAAACTGTCGCACCACCAATTGTTTTTTTTTTCATATGATATTATATTTTCCCCCTCGATGGTGGATGTAAAAAAAAATACAAAGACTCCTCCACAGGCTCCTGCTCTTACCCAACTACACTCTTTTCTATAAAAAAATAATAGTTCAAATAGAATAACAAATTTAGAAAGATTATAAACACACCAAGCGTGTTTGAGATGAAAAGGAATTACAATCTCAGACACACCTGATCAACTAAGTTGGATAATATTGAATGATTTGTTTTTCAATTATAGTATAGTATTTCATGTTACTTTTGAAAATACTGTACATGTTTTTTTAATTTTCATATATGTGTCTTTTATCTTTTGTATCTACACTCAGGCCTGTCTACACCATATTCAAAATATCACATATATTTCTATACGTAAAACAATATTGATCACGTGGATCATTTTATTATAGCCATTGGCGATTGATAAAGTCATATTAGCCTGAAATGATAACTTTGAAAGTTATGTTTAAGTCAATATCCAATGCTTTTTTTAATTAAAAGTGTAACCTTGTCTCAAAAAAGTCCAACATACTTACAAGACACATACATGAGTTAATAATCTTCATACAAATTACAGGTACTACAAGAGCCTGATGGCAACATTTGCCATATTTGTAAGAAAGCTTCACACAGAGATATACGATGTAATATCTTAGTTAAATTAAATATCAAATTCAAATATCACTGTGAAAATAAAAATTCCAAAACTGTTCAATATTAGCCATACAAGCTTTATTGCCAAGCAGTGAATTATAAGTTGCTTTACAAGACACCTTTCTATCATCAGGGAATTGAGTAAGACATATTATTCCACACAAAAGTTGAAACTTCTTTTTGCCAGGTTACATCTGTATTTTGTTTTATGGTGGTATGCCAAGCATAGGGAATGCTATCAAGTATGATTTTATATTCATGAATAATGTTTAAAGCATTAAGGGCATTAAGTATTTCTTTCAATGCTTAAAATGAGATGAAAACTTTTGAGTCACAAATATCTTCAATTTGAAAAATGTCTTTATTGATCCATTTTTCTTTGAATAATGTCTTACCATTTTGTAATATATTATAGTTTCCCCAAATAATTTCATTTTGAATACCTAATAAATTGTCTGCAGTTGAATGCATAGTATTTGACTCATGCCAACAGGCAATAACATCTTAATAAAATAATGCCATTTTACTTTTATTAAGGTGAGGAAACTGTGAGATCTTATTGAAGTTCATCATGAAAATCAAAAAATGTTTTCCAAAGGCATTTAAATGATGCAACGGAATAAGTTTCCATCGTTCCAGATTGTTCCTGATTAATCTTTTAACCCAATTAGCCTTAAGAGCTTTTATTTTGGTTTCTAGATCATTAATTTGTAAACCACCTTCAGAAAAATTGTTAATCATGCATGCTCGCTTGATTTTGTCCTTGTTTCCTTTCCATAAAAAATTATAAATACTTTTAAAAAGAGCACTTGTCAAAATTTTATAGTCAGTATTAAGTAAACTAGTCAGTATTAAGTAAACTAATCAGTCTCCAGTTTTTAAGTAGCTGTTTGTCATTCTTTTTGTAAATCAATCTAATAATAGCTCTAGTTTGGGACGTTGAAAGCTGACCTTTGGAAAATGATTCAACTAGACATGACTGTTTCACTGCAGTGACACGGACCCTGCCGCTGTTTTTTTTTCAGTCTATAGACACTTGATCCTTTGTGCAAGACAAAAAAAAATGATCGTAGGTTGTAGATGAACAATTCAACACCATAACATTTGAAATTGGATAAAGTTGAAAAATTGACCTTTCTTGTGACCTTTGACACCTAAAGAAAGGTCAGTTGATGGGGTCACCATTGACACTTTTGGTCGCTGGTCCAAGACGAACAATTTAAAACACCTTAACCTTTGAAATCAGACAAAGTTGATGGGGTCACCATTGACACATTCGATCACTGATCAAAGACAAACAATTTGAAATCTTAACCTTTGAAATTGGATAAAGTTGGAATTTGACCTTTCTTTTGACCTTTGACACCCTCCCCCCAGGGTTAGATGACATGGTTACCATTGACACTTTTGATTGCTGGTCCATGATGAACAATTTAACACCTCAATCTTTGAAATCGGACAAAGTAAAGAATGTGACCTTTGACCCCCAGGGAAATGTTGGACGATGGGGTCACCATTGACACATATGATCGCTGGTCTCAGAAGAACAATTTGACACCTTAACTTTTATAATCGGACAAAGTTGACAAATTGACCTTTCCATTGACCTTTCTTTTGACCTTTGACCCCCCCCCCCCATCGAATAGTGGGACGATGGGGTCACCATTGACACTTTTGATTCCTGGTCCAAGACGAACAATTTGACACCTTGAACGTTGAAATCGGACAAAATTGAAAATTTGACCTTTTTATTTGACCTCTAGTGACCCCATGTGACCTCCAATAAAATGTTCATTAAGTAACAATTGTAGAGGGTCTCAAGACGTTTCATATCTATAAATTTGATGACCGTACCTTAAAACCCTGATGAGTTTCAAAGTTTTTCGTGAAAATCATGATTTTGACCCCGTGACCACTTCATGACCACTGACCTGGGTCAGATGATATATAAATGGGAGGTGACTCCCCTACCTACCACTGACCAAGTATGGTGCAAATCAGTCATTGCGTTCAAGAGATATCAGCTGTTGAAGTGTTGCCAGAAGAAGATGAAAGAAAGAAAGAAGAAACCAGTCAAAAACAGAACCATGCCGTCGATTGCGGCAGGGTAATGAAAGATTCATGTAGGAATCCCGATATATGGTTCCAGAAAATTCAACTGAGAGACCATCAGGCCTAGGGTCCTTAATTAGTTTCATAGATTTAAATGCTAAAATAATTCTTTGATTGGTAATTCTTTATCACAGTTGATTTTCTCATTATTTGTTAACTTATTATCAAGATGTGTTTTGTTCAGATATCATTAATATATTCAGCAGGTATATTTTTAGATGTGTACAGATTTTTGTAAAAGTTTACACATTCCGGTAAAATATTTTTGTTGCTGGGTAATGATTTTGTTGTTAACAATAAATTAATCTAAGGAATTATTTTCACCATGCTTTTTTTCTAAATTCAAAAGGCACTTTGGCAATTTCTCACCCTGTAGTTTTCTGAATCAGCCCGATACCTATTAATTTTGATGTAACTTTGCAACCAAACATTTAATAACCAAAAGCAATGTGTCATTTTAAAGCTTTCATATGAGACCAAAATATAAGTTTTGATTTTGGGACCCTCTAGGTACCTTTTGATAAGGTGGGTCACATATGTCAGTTGTTGGTCGTCATGAAAACTGTCGCACAGCCAATTGTAAAACTCTGGCTATACCACTGGGCTAACCCTTCTTATCAGGATGTACTACAAAGTAACTTGTAAATGTGTCAAATCAACTTAATCCCATTGGATTCCAAATTTATGGGTAAAGTGTTTGTACATATTTTATCGATTCACATTCTCTTTTCACATGTTACCTGATATAATTATGCTGAGAAAACATCACCTACATATAATGAAATCTCTTGTGAAATGATGTCTCCTGTCAACAGTACATCCATCATGGGGGCTCAGTGCATTAAAGCTTGCTGATGGTAGGGGATGTCATCATTTGTGAAAATATATCTGTATGTCAGTACAAGAAAGGTAAGTAATCCTAGAAATTTTACAGCTCAACCATATATACAGACTATACTATATATATAGTTCAAACAAACTTTCAGAAAAAGTGAATACTTCTATTAAGCATATAATTATGCAGTATTATAACTTACTCATATGATTTTATTGACAAACAACAGCAACAATGGACCCTTTTCTGGGACAAACTTAGATGAACTTGATTTCTTCCCATTCCCAATTGGTACATGTCAAATTAGAAATTCACAAATCTGGGATATCAGACCATGTTGATCTACAAATCACATCATTGGTTGGGAGGAAGTAACTTTTAATTAATGCACCAAAAATACATAAAAGGGAGGAAACATCATGAACAAAGAAAGAAGCTAAATAAATGAAATTTAAAACCATTATAAATCTTTCATTCTTAAATAGCAACATTTCAAGGTGACAGGATTGGCAGTCAGCGTGAACAAGCTTCCTGAAAGAAAACATCTAAAAAGACTTGATATGTACCAAGAAACTTATCTGAGCTCTGCTTGAACAAGACGCAATTAGAAAATGAATGATTTATATCAGGTTTTTGATTTTAGGATAATTGCTCACACCAAATACTAGGGTACCCCTTGCTGAGATTGTAAAGTTTTACCACATACTTAAGAAACATTATTCACATATTCCCTGATATTGGCATTATATCACTGAAATAACAATCGTCTGCAATTCAAACATCACACTCTTTCACATCAAAATAATTCAATGCATGTCTGTGCACATTTATATCATGGGGATTTATTCAATGATTGTTTTCTTTCATTAATGTATGCATAGCTGAGATGCAAATCCCAAATCTAGAAGTCTTGTGCTATGATTTTGTACAAAATGTATCGATGTTTCATTATACTGGGAATTGTGATCAGTGTTTTTTTTTTTATTATTCAAAACGACTTAAGGTAAAATCAAGCTTTAACAGTATAAAAAAAGTTTACAAATCCGTCTCTCTCAAACATCGAATTAGCCTTTTTAAGCCTTCTCATTTCTCAAATGTTTCTGCAATGTATATTATTGTTTAAATATAGCTCATTTTCACAGAAAAGCCAGTCTTTACTTTGGAGTATGCATGGTTTTAGTGGAGCGCAATAATTGTCATTTATTCTTCTTCCCCTCTATGCTATTGTTTGAATCGATATTTTTGAAAATAACAATCAAACATATGCATTTTGTTCAATATGCATTAAAGTTATTATCCTTTTGGTGGTGCTACTAGAAATTTTGTATTTTTTTAAATTATATTGTAATTAATGTTTTTCACTATACTATACAATTTGTAAAGGTATCATTAGGAATATGATATAAATCATCTCTCAAAGTTTAAGCAATTTGCATTATTAAGTATTACATTTACATGTGTAAATATTGCTTAAAATGGGCTTGTACCCTTAACGCAATGTGCAATGCAACAAATGCGATTTATAGTTCCTGAATGCATTATAAATCAAAGTTAACACATTGAAGATGAAAGCCAATAAAAGTTCTCATGTACAAACCATTTTGGAGCAAGATTCACATCTTGAATTACATCTTAAGACCTAAAAATGTAAATTCCCTTAAAATTTCAGGATGGTTTCAAACATATCTCAGTTGATACCTTTGCAAACTGAAGTTGATTCATATACAATATCTATCTGAAAGATTAACTTGGGTTCTCTAAGTTTTTTGAACCACCCTGTAGTAACAGTGTAGTCCCTATACTTTTAGCTATGTGAATGAATAAGGAGAACAGCGACAGATCAATGTTGGCATCTAATTTCCTAAGTTGTACATGAGGAACATAAATCCATAGAACCGAAACTGTGTACTTTAACTTCACTGTCAACTAAATTTCAAAACCACAAAGTATGTTGCTTATTACTTCTTCCTACATTGATATCAAATATCATTGTTACTCTCGTCATGTTTGCAAAATTTGCAATAACAACTTACTAGTGTGCTGATGTCATTTGTTTGTTCTTTTTTTCAAATTTATATCAAAAGACACTAATACAATTACTATTTCACAAGTAGCGTCAAATTGTAATGAAACACTACTTGACCATTATACAACAAGTTTCAAAATTTGACCCCAATCTCACTACCAAAAGGGTGAAAATAAATATATTTGGGTTAAAATCAGAGGCGGGGAGAGGGCGCACGCCCCCTCTTATTTGGGTAGCGTGTTAAGAAGTGACCGCCTCTTGGTAATGATTTTATTCCTTAAAAATTAATAATTGTGTCAAACCTTAAAAATTAAGAATTGTGTCAAGAATGGCAGCAAATGCATGATTTTTAGATACATTCAAACAGTTCTGCACTCTTCAACATCTTATTTTTTCAGAACAGCAAATAAATTTCCTGGATCCGCCCCTGAAAATAACAGTTGATAAATGAAAAAATACTTTCGAGATTCTTAAAAAATCTTTATTTTTTTGTAGTTTCAAATTTCCCATTAAAAACCTATTTAGCATTCAGACAATTTTATCTATTTTCTAAAACACTCATAATTACTCCCAAAATTTGACAAGATATTGACAAGATATTTCATAAAACATTCCCCTCTAAGGTGGCAAAATACAGTAATATCAACAAAATTTGTCTTATTTTTATACTTACAACATTTAAAGTAAAAACTGACACTTTACTCTGTGTGCAAACAAATCTATTCTGTGATTTTCATCTTAAAAATAACCATTAGAGATATTTAAAGACATGGCAATCTTGAATTTTGAGGGCAAAAATGGCAAGTCTTATTGGTTAAAATTGCTTTTTCCTCTTACTTAGTAAAGTGACAAAGCAAGAAGAAAATCAATTGCAATTAAACCATTTCTATGCTGGATCTGTGCATGCAGTCAGATTTTTATAAAATGTAACATAACATTTCTATTTCAGCTTTGACAAATAAAATCTCTATTTAACTTCGAAATAACAAACTGAGATTTTTTAGAAATCCCCTTTACTTTCATTATGTCAGGATTTATTATGGCCTACAGCAACACCGAGACAAGGAATATGGAATAATCTTTGGCAAAAGTGGTCTGTGTTATTTTCAAATCAACAATTCAAACCTTTTTTATTTCTGCTAAAACAATCAAATTATTTCCTTATATTACTTACATTATCAACTTCACTCGGGTGAAAAACAATATTGACATTTAAATTGAACTGTCACAGCTATACAGACTTGACATTAAATATGGAATATATTTATTCTGTTGGTTTCCTTCTTGAATAATCCGCCATATCTCGGTATGTACCAATTTCAGAGACTTGTGCTTTCTCATGTTCGTAGCTAAACTTATAAACTTCAAATCAAGGGCACTTTAAAGTTCACTGATGTGACACAGAGACGATGGGAAACTTGAAGGCGCAAATAACTCTGAAAATTAGGTCCAAAGCCGTGCACAGTAATATTATTCAGAGGAAACTGAATTTGCAATAATTCCTTCCGTACGTTACCTAGAGATGTGAAACTTTACAGGGTTGATTAACATAATGTTAGTGATAATTTCTGATCAATCAATATTTACTCTGTTCTCATTGAGAAGCGTACAACGTCATGAATCTCCATGGCATTCTCTCCATTGTTGATTGGAGATTTCTTTGGGGTATCTCAGCTAAAGCACCAAACACAGCCCAACAAAACCCCCTCATCTCGATTGATTAATATAATATGCTGTTAATTAAAGGTGTTTCTTAATCCAGATGTTCTCAATAGGATTAATATCCGAAGATCTTACCGGACAAGGCAAGAACTCAACACCCGGATCTTCCAGGAAAGTCTGGACTGTACGAGCACGACGACGTGAGTGTTGTCATAGTGGGGCACAAAATTGTTGACAAAGATGCCTCTAGCCAATGACACTATCAAGGCTTCTAGAATGCATCTGTTCTGGTGCTGATGGAGGCTGCCTTGAAGTGATCAGAGCCGATTTTCCACCTGCATGTGAAAACCCCCAGAAGACAATGTTATCTTCTTCTGAATGAATTGTTAATAGCATGTGCGCTTCAGGATAACCCAAATATGAAAATCTTCTACTCTCATGCGTCCATCTTGGAAGTATATTTCAAATTTAGCCTAAGCACTGGAGACAACGTTATCTCATTGATGGGACACAAAAATGGAAAAGATCTGTGGCCCAGTCAAAGCACGCTGTGAAATGTTTTTAGTCAAGATATTTTTATCCAGTGGTTTTCTAACACGATCGCCAGTTTGAATCAAGCGAGAAATCACAAATGTTCTTAATACGAGCTTATTTTATGAAAGATCATGGTGTTGGATACTTGTCATTTTTGGTAAGATCTTCAGATATGAACTCTATCGAGGACTTCTCGGCTGAAATAACACATCGAAGAACAACAAGTTGCATCAAACCACCAATGTACAGGAATTACTTTAGGCTGTGCTTGATATTTAGGCTGGGGTACCCGTCAGAACTCTCCAATCAAGAATGGAATGTCCGCATGGAGAGTCAAGGCCCTCTACGCTTCTTATGAATGACATAGCAAAAAGTGACTGGTCATAATTTATAACCAACAATATGTAAAACAACTCTCTGAAATTTCAAGTGTCCAGGTAATGCATTGACGAAACTATGGCAAATTTAATTTCCTTAATTCCGTATTATTGTACACGAGTTTGGACCGAATTTCGAGAGGTTTTTATGCTTTCAAGTTCCCCATTGTCGCTGTATAACCTAAATATACACAAAAGAGGTCTTGGTGTGAAGTTTACACGTATAGTTACAAATTTGAAGAAAAACACCTTTCTGGAGTTGTCATATACTGAGATATGGCGGATTATTTAAGATGGAAACCGACAGAAAAAATATATTCCATATTTAATGTCAAGCCTGTAAATGACCATCTAAAAAACTGCATTGATTTATAAATACAATTATTGCAAAGTCCACTACTCATACTTAATGTTAACATATATAAGAACAACAAAAACAAAACAATTGCTTTATTGATTCAATGTATTTCATTTTTAAATAACCTTGCAATAAAAGCAAACTGAAATGGTACATCTTTCATTTTGCTGCAAAAATTCAATTTATTATATACACAAACAGAAATCATGATATTCAATAAAATGCAAACACCTAAATACTGAACAATTGCCATTCTAGGACTTTTTACTATGCATAAATACCATCATCAGTTACTTTATTGACAAGTAATTTTAAAATGAAACGGGTTAGCATAAATTTAGATGCAAATGAATCATTTGATGCAAAATCACAATGTATATTGAAGTGAAAAAGTGAAAACTTAATTGTCCATGATTTTCAAAAATTTTAAAATCATTCATGTGTTCCTACTTAATAGTGCAAACACATTTAATAGTAAGAAATTAACTTTTTTTATAAATAAGTTTAATCAACCCCGTTTTCCTCACAGTATCATATTGTGTATCCCTTGCAAGTTCTATACACCTTGGCTTAGTTTCCTTAAAATATCACTCTTGGACAATTATATTACATGTTCTCCATAATTTTAATTTTTCACCTCAAAAAGAGCTCATGTTCAATTATTATGGTTTTAATTTGACCTGGTGTAATGAAATACAGCGTCTGTGTGACTGAAATGTCCTAGCTACTATTAAATTGTGTAGAACGTACTTGTACATGTGCGATCAATAAATCATCGATTGCGACTTATTCCATGTAGTTCAATTAGACCCGGACTCCTGGTTATGGGGGACTCTCAGTCTCATTACACCGGTATAATGTTGAATCAAAGCAACACTGTATGGGCATGCTGTTCCTGTGTGGGAAAAATATGAAATTTCAGAAACAGGATGATGGGCAATCCCTTTAACTTAACAGGATTTACAATTAGAAACACAAAGATAGTTTTTGAGATAGTGTGTATTTGACTATATGAGAAAAATCACATCATTCAGACACACAAAGAGACATGAAGTAATATCAAAAAGGGGCTCTCATTTCGTGTTGACAGAAAACATAGACAAATAAAGAAAAGTAGACAAAATCATTACAATGGAGACAATCTGCTGTAAATATCCCGCATACTCTACTTTATAAAAGGAATAAATATCAATAACAGAACTTACTGTAGTCATTAGTTTACTTATTGTGACTTCAACTGAGAAGCCTGACACTTGTCTGTTGATGTGTGATTTTCTAAGTAAGAAGAAGCGATGGCTGTTTACACGTTTACAACAGAATAACCAACCTCTATAAAGTCTTTTTATTTATATACAATGCTGGTTGGAAATTGTAGAACTTGGTAGTATTAAATGGGGGTCAGGTTTCTTTTGAAATGTTAATAAAGCAGAAGTAACATAGCCTAGATTGGCTATGCAAATTTGAACATTAGTCTGAGCATGGAGTCCTTCACAAACTTATCTACAGCCTTTATGGATCAACCAATATGAGCAAATCAATTATTACTTACTTGAATCTTAATGAAAAATAGTTTGATATTTTCATAAAACCGTTTCTTAAAAAGGAATAGCCATGGTGATTATCACCATTTTTTAGTGTTTTACCAAACCAATTTATGGCTAGGACTTACTCCCCCAAATGGGTCAAATGCTCAAACCACTAAACCACATTGCCCCAGTAAACGAAAGTACGCTGCAGAAAGAAAAAACATATTCCAAAATGATTTTGCAATTCAAGAAAAACAAAATATAACTTGACCCACTGTTGGCATTTAAAAATCTATTTCGTATTGATCAAATTCAATCTCGCTAACAAAAAGCACCTCTGGCTAGCTGCCAAAGACCATTATATTGAGATGTATGCATAGCCATAGAGTAGTCTTTGGAGGAGAGCTGTTAAGAGTAGTCAGAAAAATGTCTGTAGTGTTTTCATCAATGACCATTATGGGGATATCAAACTCACTAAAATAACATGATGGTCTATTGGTGATAATATCCAGTCATGATGATCTCCTCATGAGTGTTTGTATATGTGATGGCTTGCCCAAAAAGGAGTGGGGATTTTCAGATTATATCAATTTTGATTTTATTATTTCATCTGTTACAGCATTTTATAAGCTTTAAAAATAACACCTTACTTGTTGAAATTGATCAAAGCGATCAAATTTTACAACAACAAATTTGGAAATTCGTGTTGTTTTTTTTGCTGCCTGTTTTTACCAGTTTCTTAGAACGTGTTCTGTCAGAAATCCCCCTTTTTTGTGTAAGCCATCACCTATATGTGTCACCAGGGCATCAAAAATTTGATGTGAAAATGGCAGAGATAGAATGTCCAAAAGACACCGTACCCCCCCCCCCCAAAAAAAAAAGTAAAATCACATAGGCCAGCTTATAGCAATAAACATTGGGACTGTCATATCACACACTTCATCACGGTCATTATAACAAGTCCCATAGAATATTGCATCTTATTAACTATACAGTGACCATTGACATCATCGTTAAGTGCAACATTGTTTGGGGGGTCCAGGATCTTTCGGGTGTTCTATCTCAGCCATTGCATTAATTTTCACAAGTGAGGAATACTATGAAGGAGCAAAGATGCAGCAATAAAATGTATATTTCGAAAATGTTCAGAACCATCAGTCTTTGACACACGGAATATATCTAAACATATGTCATGTTTCTTTTTGCGCCAGGTGTATCTGATTGAAAATGACCAATTGTTTTTGTGTTTATCATAAAGCTTTGTGATATCAAAATATTCACTGACAGATTACCAAACATACAATATGGATAAGTATTTTGAATTTCTCCACCTTGTGCCTCTCATTGAAATCAAAGATGCAAAATGTGTTTTTTGTTTTCTGTTGATTTAATAACAGTTGACTTTTGGTCAACCGCTACATGTTTTGATAAAAAACAAATCAATACTTCAATATTATGTGTTTTGATTTGCCCAGGTGGTTCTTATTGCTTGGTATAACCTGCATACTTATTGACATATTTTATTGCTCAAAAGCAAACTTGCATTCTGCCATGCCTTTTGAAATATTTATTTTATAAACATCATGTGCAAGTTGAATTAATATCTTCAAAAATTGTCTTTAGTAATGACAATCTAGGATTTAGTTTAAAGTCAAGTTCAAAATCATATATGTGCTGTGCAGTCAATATTCAAATAACGAATGTAGGCCCGGATGTTTTTGAATTGCATCATCCTCATTAGATGTTTAAGAGGTTGGTGACCATACTAAAAGCTACACAGCATTTTGCTTTTCTGCCCTTGATGCATATGGAATACATTGGATGTATTACCACTGTGGCCTATTTGGGCATGTTACACATGAAATCAAAGCTTCATGACATTATGGCATTATTGTCTTGAGTTTATAGCTGTTACAACATGTTTTGTTTCATCTTAAATCATTTCATATCTTATGTTGCACTTCTGCAAAATGTTGTTTTGTAAACAATATCAAAAGCTAGTATAAATGTTAACTCGTCTGACTTCTGACTTCTTTTAGATTAAAACTATTCATATATATTTCCTGAAAAGTCAAGACACAATGGTACCAAGTTAAAGTATAAGTCAAATGTTCTAAACTTTGCAAAAATAAGTCTAAAATAGACTACTTTTCTATGCACCATAATACATGTTGAAAGTAACACAAATTTGGGTCTATCAGCAGGATTGACCATTTTACGAAGTTGTGCGCTTGACATCATTTGAGCTTTACTTATTAATATGGATTCCTGAATTTATAGTACTTTCAAGATGAAATATTGGACATACAAAAGTAGTTTATTAGGTTTTGGTGTTGTATTTTTTCATTGTCCAGTTTCAGCAGATAATCAGTTTTCACTCTTTCAATGATAATCGAAACAAAAAACTGTTCCTAAATTTTGACAAATTTACATGAGAATGACAGTTTACAAATTCCAGTTGAATAAGAACCAATTTGATACAGTATACATATTATAAATAATGGGAAGGAGAGTAAATTAACCCTATAAATTTATGAGTTTCAGGTATCAATATCACTGAAGAGGTAAACAGCCTTTGGTGCAAGTGAAACATCTTGCATCTAGTTAGTTTTGATTAAATCACACAAGGTTTCAGGTAACAGACTTGTTATACTGTGCAGCTCTTGTGATCATGCATGTATTTGTCCACTTTGATCTCTGTCTACTTCAGCTTATCAACAAGATATATGAATAGTGACTTTACAAATTCACTTAAATAAATTACTTAGAAACATCACTACACTAAGGTCCAATCAACTCCTACCTTCATAGTAATGACAATCTAGTGTTTAGTTTAAAGTCAAGTTCAAAATCATATATGCACTGTGCAGTCAATATTCAAATAACGAATGTAGGCCGTAATGTTTTTGAATTGTATCATCCTGATTAGATGTATAAGAGGTTGGGGACCTTACCAAAAGCCACACAGCATTTTGCTTTTTTGCCCTTGATGCATATGGAATACATTGGATGTATTACCACTGTGGCCTGTTTGGGCATGTTACACATTGAGTTTATAGCCGCACCACATGTTTTGTTGTATTTCATATCTTATGTTGCACTTCTGCAAAATGTTGTTTTGTAAACAACATCAAAAGCTAGTATAAAAGTTAGCCTGTCTGACTTCTGACTTCTT
>JXSR01S040868.1:49403-65834 GCA_000969725.1 Ophiothrix spiculata | reverse complement strand
CTGTTTGGGCATGTTACACATGAAATCAAAGCTTCATGTCAAAATCAACACAACTTCTCTTGGCATTATTGTCTTGAGTTTATAGCTGTCACAACATGATTTGTTGTATTTCCATATCTTAAGTTGCACTTTTGGCAAATGTTCTTTTGTAAACAATATCTAGTATAGCTACAAAAAATGTTAACATGTCTGACTTCTGACTTCTTAAGCATAGGAACTATTCATATATATTTCTCTGAAGTTCAAGATTCTTTATCAAACTCAATGCCAGTGGCGGATCCAGGTTTGGTCAAGAGGGGGACCCAACATTTGTTGATTCATAACGTACCGTAGGTTTTTGGGGCGTTCCCAGACCTTTCTTAATGAGAGTGGGGGGGGGGGGTTATAGGTATTGTTTGACATTTAACCAAAGTTTTGTTTGTGCCGACAACGAAATTAGAGTGATAAGTACTATTTTTGACAAAACATGTGTAGGGTGTCTATTGGGGATGTGCCTCATCCACGATCCGGAGCTAGAATTTTGGAACATTGCAAACACAAATTACCCAATTTGCTACATTTTGATTTTTCTAATTGATACTTCAAGTTAGCAGTTTTGTCATCAAAACATCTGTGTATGGTACTCCAGGAAACACATTCAGCGCTAGACAAACGGAATGTGTAGGGGTGTCTGAGCCCCCTCAGGAATTAGAAAATTTTTGAATTTCAAAACAAGAATTACTCAATTTGGTGGATAGATATTTCTATTGGATACTTTAAGTTAGCACTTTTTCCATCAAAAAACTAGGCAGGGTAAATAAGGGAATCATATTCAGCGATAGACAACGATAATGCGTATGGGGTATCTGAGGCGGATGTGCCCCCTAAGGAATTAGAAAATTTTGGAATTGCAAAACAAATAACTCGATTTGGTGTATAGATTTTGTTACTTGATGGTTCAAGTTAGCACTTTTTTCAATCTGGGCAAGGTACTCCAGAGGGTACACATTCAGCAGTCGACACAAATAATATGGGGGTGTCTGCTCAGGAACTAAAAAACTTTGGAATTTCAAAACACAAATTACTTGATTTGGTGGATAGATTTTTCTATTTGATACTTCAAGTTAGCACTTTTCTATCAAAATCTCGGCAAGATACATCAGATGGAACACATTCAGCAATAGACACAAATAATGTGTAGGGGTGTCTGACTGGTAGTGCCCCCTCAGGAATAAGACAATTTTGGAATTTCAAAACACTAATTACTAGATTTGATGCATAGGTTTTCGCTACTTGATGGTTCAAGTTAATGCTTTTTTCTATCAAAATCTGGGCAAGATAGGCCTACTCCAAGGAAACACATTCAGCGATAGGACAAAAATAATGTGTAGTGGGAGTCTGAGGGTGATGTTTCCCCTCAAGAGTTAGAACATTTTGAAATTTCCAACATTGTTCTTTCCATTTGGCGCAAGATCCCATTTTCATCCACTTTTTTTCTTTTTCTTTCCTTTATTTCTTTCTTTTTTTTTTTTTTTTGAGGAGGGAGGCCTTGGCCCCTTTGCCCCCCCCCCCTCCTATGGATCCGCCAATGCAATGCTACCAAGCTAAAGAGTAAGTCAAGTGTGCTAAACTTTTGACACTTCATAAAAATAGGTCTGAAATTAAGTGTAGTTGTTTTCACATTGTCTAGTTTAAGCTAATAACAAGTTTTTAACCTTTTTACTAATTATTCAAACAGAAACTTTTCCTAAATATTGACAAATAATTCTATATACATGAGAATAACAATTTACAAATTTTAGTTGCACACGAACCAATTTAACACGATATACATATCATAATTAGTATAATAAGACTAATTATACATATAAATTCATATCCATATTAATTTTCTTGAATCAATATCATTCAAGAGGTAGACAACCTTTTTTGCAAGTGAAACATCTTGCATCTAGTCAGTTTTAATTAAATCACACAAGGTTTCAGGCAACAGACTTGTTATACTGTGCAGCTCTAGTGATCGTGCATCTATTTGTCCACTTTGATTTCTGTCAACTTCATCTTACTAAGATATATGATGTTGACTCTACAAATTTTCTAGAATTGATGAATTTGTTCACTACACTAAGGTCCCTCCCATCAACTCTATTTGCATACAAATACACTTCTATATAATGGTATCAAATATTTTAGTATTATAAAAGATCTGTATAAAAGTGAAGAAAAACACGATTTTCAAAAATGAGCTTAATACATACTTGAATATTTTAAAATGATATACATGTATATATAATATATCATAGTTTCCCTTTGCGAATCAGAAATCATTTGTTTTGACAAGTCTACACATAAAAGGAATCTCACAAAATTGTCACACATATCAAAATAGGACACTCAGATGTTGAAACAATTTATTTGAAAAATCCTGCCAGAGACTTGAGGAGAACATGCCCACAAAATCTTTTTGAGAAAAGCCAAGCAGAAAGCCAAACAAAAATAGGGCTGTGGTAAAAGTGGAATATGGTCCCTGTCGGTATATGACATTTTAAGAGGTTTTTAATCTGTCATATACCGTCTCAAAACACTCCACATTCATCACAGCCCTATTTTTGTAAACTGATGGGGCGTTGAAGGATCATTTTTCATTTGCTTCCAAGCATTCTCTTGGCGCAGTCAAGCGTGACCAGGACATTTAATTGCCTGCTTGTCACTCTATTCCTTATATACATTCCATATGACCACTCAACTTGAGCGGTGAAGTGACCTTGACCCAGGCGATTTCCACCCATTTGTGTCGTTGCCCCCTACCCGTACGTGAGGGGGCTGATCTCATTCAGAGCTCAATTTTACACTTAACTAGCTTACCTATCAGATCTGACCAAAAGCAACATATATCTCCAGATAGTTTCCTCATAAACGCCTTGTGAGATATGGCTGAATAAAATGTTTGTGCGGAAATACTTTAGGCCGTGAGTGTATGAGCATTGCTTTTCTGAGTGCAATGTTGTCACTGGGTGTAATATACTTTGACAAAGTGCCTCTCAGGATTTAGTTATTGGAAAAAGTATAGTTAAGTAATCACATCTAATTGATAAGTTGTTTTTACCACAAACCCTGACCCCAAACTAAATCCTAGTTCTTACACATAGGCCCAAAACATAGTCCGCCTCCAAACAAAATGTTCGCTACCAAACACTTGGCCATGACCTCACCAAATATTTGCCATCAAATTTAAAAGTATTAAAAGCAACATTTTATTTGGTCTCAACTCTGTGTTGAAGTTATTTAATTTGGAGTTACTCATCATTTTGACGTCATGATCAAATGTTTGGTAGCAAAAATGTTGTTTGAAGGTCGACTATGTTTGCACCCTAATACTAGCAATAAACAATAATCATTTTTATAGTAATATTTTAAGATCAATAATTAGGCATTAAACAAATACTAAAATAACACTTTACAGAAGTACAAACTGAGAAAGTTTGCATCAAATAGTTATAACGAAATATACATGGGAAGTTGTTTTCTTATTAATCCCAGTTTATTCACTCTAAACAATATATTTGATGCTACTTCTATCATCCATCAACATAAATGTTGAATTAGTCATTAAAATAAACTTATCCAGTAATGATACATGCTTTAATTTTGCTGAGAATTTTAGGAAGCCCTGTAATTATATAGGGAAGCTGCTATTCACGGTCATTAAGCAATAAATTACTAGCCATTTAAAGTGGTTTTCACCTTTTCTTTGCAAGTTATCTATAAGATGAATTTTGAGTCATGCATAGGGTGAATGTAAGAATGATGAAAAATAACACCTGTTCTTATCTTCCGGTCTAAACAAAATTACGTAGTAAATCACAGTGTTGTAGTCCTCGAGGCCAGGCCTTGGCCTCGAGGACGCCTTAAGGACATTTTTTGAAGTCCTTGGTCCTCGGACATAGAGGCCTTGGCCTCGGACATGAAGTCCTTGGCCTCGGACCTCTAAGTCCTTGGTCCTCGATGCCGAGGACTACCGAGGACAGGCAAAATTGCTTGTTTTATTGATAAATATATTTTGAATTTTAAAAGTAAATAAAAAAAAATGATCATGAGGTGAAACTTTGCAAAGAAGATATTCACAATGTCATTTAATGCATTATCCCAATTTGTTTTAAGGTGCCTTAGCACAGATAGAATTCCTCTATTTAATTTTCTTTTTGATATGATGTTTTCATTATACTGATCACAATACCATTACCAAAAAAATGGGGGTTCACCAACTTAGTTTTTGAGAAAAATCCATCTAAAAACACTATGTTTTACCACATTTTGTCATTGACTTCTATGGCAAAATCAAAATAAATAAGACCTAAACACTTATCATTAAAAGATGGCTCTATTTTTTCTCTCTTTTTCACATATGTTTTGGTCCTTACAGTTCTTTAAATACGGTCACCAACTTACTTTTTGAGTTATTAAGCAAAATTAAGCAATGACTAATACCTTCAGCACTGTGTGCTTTGAGCCCTGCGCCGTCAGAAGTAACGCTCATGGTCTTAGCGTTGATATAAAAATGACGCAAGTGTAAGATCGTGTTTTATTAAAGCACAAGATATAGTACGCTAAAAGGATGCTAGAAGCCCGGATAAATACTTTGAAATTGTGTCCAATACCGCTGATATCAGCTCACTCGTGTCAGACATTGTTTCTGTACTATTCCACCTTAAATGTGACATTCATGACTGGTGCCAATCATATTAAACATCAGAAGATAGTCTCTTTCTTCCCCTGTACAAAAGAACCAGGTCTAATGATTAATTTCCTTTTCTTGTTTCACTTTTTAAACCAATTACTTATCCCCTTTTTTGTAAATGATTCTCAAATTACAAACAAAGGTTAGCGCAGGGTCGCTCGAAGAAAAAAGTGGACCCTCAATGGCATAACGGACCATGTACTGCCATAAATAACATAGTGTATATTGGAAGCATTTTCTGTTGTATTTCTTGGACTTTTGGAATAGCTGGCGAAAAAGTGACCATAAAACGTCAAAGACATCATAAAATAACGACCCTCAACACTGAGGGTTACCCTGATAATGCACCCCTTTTCCTTAAGACGTACCCTTTTCGATGAGTTTTCTGACGAGCATGCATACCGAGCAATGTGGTCAGTGGATCCGCCGAGCTGATTAGATTTTTTTTTTGTCGGACTAGCTTATTGGTTTTCAGATTTAAACTAGCGCAGTGTTTTTCAAATTCGGAATAGTACGGTATGTCATTTTCGGACTAGCACAGTGTATTTTTATCTAGAAATTCAGACTAGCGCAGTGTCGGCCCAACGTTCAGCCAACCGTCAGAATGCCAATGTAGGAATGACGATGGACAACTTGAAAGGACATGGGCCCTACATCATTTTGTGTACATTGGCCCAACGTAACTGCTGACATTGGCCCAAAAATGGTCCAACTAAGCTTTGCTATATGGGAAAGTCCTTAATTGGTCCTCGGTCTTGGCCTCGGAGACCCAAGTCCTTGGCCTCGGACACCTAGTCCTTGGCCTCGGGTACCAAGTCCTTGGCCTTGGCCTTGGCCTCGGACACCAAGTCCTTGGCCTTGGCCTTGGCCTCGGACACCAGGTCCTCGACTACAACACTGGAATCAACATAATAGGAAAGTGTTAAAAGTAGAAATGTACCACATGAACAAGATGAGAAACTCCCTTTCTTGGACACATGCATTCATGTAAATGTTGAGGGTAGCACTATTTACAGACAGCCCACCTATATGGATCAATACCTGAACTTTGATTCTTATTACTTTACGTAGAATGGAAAATCATATGACACCCTTATTTTGCATGTCAATGTATTTCCCCAACAAATGAAGCATCAATAGATACTTTTCTCAGACAGTTCTTTTTCAATTGTTCTTAAAAAACGTGTTTAAGTTATACGTAGAATTTCAATTATTAGAATTTAAAAACAAATTACATTAAAAGGTATTCCAATTTCAACACAAACAATTTTTTGTGAAAGCTAATGATATAGGGTATTTACCACGATAATATTTTTGTAAAATAATATAAGAAACTGGTCATTAAAAGCACTAATTATAAAACACTCTGAAAATTGCGATGATATTTCTTTATTTTGGCCAAATAAAGAAGATGGTGTGTCTCAAAGCTACTGCGTGCATTTGCAAAAATTGGGTGATCTAGAAAAAAGGTTATGCGGTAATGTGTTTTTTTATTTCAATTTTTTTTATCTGATTTTTTTTCACCAAAATCAAATTCATGAATATGATTGGAATAAAATACTTCTTCATTCAATTTGTAAGCATAAATCTATGCTTAGTATTTGAGAAATGTCAACATGGAGCTCAAACCTTATAATTCACAGTTGATATACCATAAAAACCCAAGTTGGGAATAAAAATTAAAAAAATATAATTGCATTCCGCATAAATTTTCAAGCCACGCATGACCTTTGCGTCAAACTTTTTTTAAATGTTGACCTTACTTGCAAATTGCATCTGCTTAGATATTTCAGTTGATGAAAAAATAGCAATATTTTGACTATATTCAATGCATCAATGGAAAACAATATACAACATTTAAATTCTCTACTATAAATATGCAAATATGCATGATGTGTGCTAGCATATTATTTATTGCTTTGTGAATTTGTATTGAAATTGCATGGATTCCCCAAAATATAGGCATGAATCAATATTGAACCCCAGACTTGTATCACATATTTGTACATTTGAATTTTCACATAATTTTCACTTGTGATCAAAATGTTTGTTATAGAATTATTCTTTTATTAATTCAGCAAACTTGTACAAATTCATTATACAGCTAGCTTTTGTTGGCTAGTTTGAGTTTTTTGATATTAAATATGCATATTTCAATCAAAAGATATAGATTCAATATTTTGCCACTGGCAGCAATTTCAGAAAACAACAATTTACAAGCTAGTACAATCCAAAATGAGAAAAACATTTGCATACTTCATACTTTTAGATATTGAAACTCAAAAGATTCAAACATTTTGATAGTAAAGGTGTGTATAATGTTTTATGTAAATCTAACATTGTTAACACATTTTGAAAAATTTTTTTTTTTAGATAAGCTCTCCATTTTTCTTCGATATGGAAAAAGGACAAAAATCACAGAATTGACAAATGAAACGTAGATAATGTAAATCATGTAATGAAGAGAAAATAACCTTAAAATCAATGGTATTTAGAAAATAAGCATATATCTAAATATCTTAAATCAATATTTAAGGAACTAATACAATTATCAAGTAAAAAAGTGAACTTTTAACCAATCTATCTCTGCCTGCCTTTTAGTCATCTCTCTCACTACATTTTGACAACAGCTGCATCATTTCACATAGGCTGACTTGGCTACCATAAGATACTATACTGTATATGTGTAATATATGATGTTTATATGCATAGTTTAATAAAACACCGAAAATTACTGAAACTAGAATATTTAAAAAACAGATTTTTGAGTTTGTAAAGCAGAAAACGGAGCTTTTAAATATTACTAATGTAAGAGGCTTGGATTTTTTTATAAAAATTAATTCTTCTGTAAATATTCATTTAAAGCATTGAAGTAAATCAAGTAGGTCATGATCATAATATGGGTATCTGCAACACATGAATGAGAAAGATTCTTAAATATTCTTTTTTAGAACTAAACTGTTACCATATTACATTTATTTTTATCAATAAGTTTAACTTGTTTTTTTATTTCAAATATTATATGCATTTTATGATGCAGGAGCTTTTGTGTATCAAATTTTCATAGGGAATAAAACAAATATATAATATATATAATGGTACCTCGTTTTATAAATTTGCTGAAAGGATTTTACGTTATTTCTTGGATTTTTAAACTGAGTGTTGTCATCGTTTTGGTATGTACTGTACATTATACGTATAAGGTGCAATATAACTGGCAATTTCTGATCGTAACAACAATGGCAATGGGTCATAAAAACTGCAACGATCGTATTCAGTATTCTGCAGATTTTCTAAAATCAATTGAATTATATCCACCAGGATTGAGAAATATTTCTGACTGTGGTATACCTGGAGATCTTTGTAGGCGTCTAGAAGAACTAAATCTACTTCGGCGTCCCTGCCCTTTCCATATACATGATTTAACCGTAAAAACACCCACAAATGGTAAACGAATGAAGAGGAGATGGCGTGTAAGATCTAAGCGTGGTGGACAGAAACCCATCTCAACCATTATCACTTCTAGAAATCTTGCATCCGACACAAATATCCAAACATCTAATTCTGTAAACTTTCACAATCTTCCAAATATTAAACTTTGCGATAGAAAGCATTTAATCGTCAATATGTGGAATGCCTAGTCAGTGTGCAATAAAACTTTGATGATCCATGATTATATACTTGAGTTCGATTTGGATATTCTTGTCATAACAGAGTCGTGGCTGGGTGAAGAAGACCCAGTTGTCATTGAAGAATGTACACCATTGGGCTATTCTCTGTTAAGTTTCCCCAGAATCACAGACAAACATGGCGGGATTGCAATTATCTACAAATCCATTTTGAATTTGAGTATTTCTAAAATTTCTTCAGATGCTGACAGCTACAATCAATTTGAGTTTGCATGTGTGACTGACTTCAATAAGACATTCTGATTGATTGCCATATATCGCCCTTATCAATCGCAGAAGAACAGATTGTCTCCATCCAAATTCCTTGAAGAGTTTGAGAGTTTTCTGTGTGATGTTGCTTTATTGCCTGGAAAGCTTTTTAATCATGGGTGATTTCAATCTTCATGTCGATGTTCCGGGTAAGCTTGAAGTTAGTCGCTATTTGTCAATACTTTCTCAACACGGTCTCTATCAATTTATTGATAGGCCTACGCACAAGTGTGGCTATATTCTTGACCATGTTATCTGTCGTGAGGATAATGACTTGCTTCTCAATTTTGACGTATCTCCAAATAGATATGGATCAGATCACAACATGATTGAGTGTCGTATCAATAAGAAGAAACCTATCCCTGAAAAAATATCCATAGCCAGAAGAAATTATAGAGAACTTGATCTTGATTCTTTCAAAGCTGATTTAAATCACGAACTTAGCGGAATTGTTCATCTTGATGATCCAAATACACAAGCCACTGAATATAACATCAGGACTCACAATGTTCTTGACAAACACTACCCAGAGCAAACCCATGTTCGTAAAGCTATAAGATGTCCAAAGTGGTTTGATGATGATGTTAGAACAGCAAGACGAGAGCGCCGTAAATTAGAACGAAAATGGCGGTAAACGCGGAGTGATTCAGACTATATAAAGTACTCTGAAAAGAAAAAAAGCTGTCAATGAGCTGATTGTTAAATCAAAAACTGCTCATTTTCATTGCGTCCTCTGTGATGCAGATTCCAAAACAATGTACAGAACTTTAAGTTCACTCCTGAATAACAAAGCTAGATCACTGACTACTCGCAGTTCAGACGTAACCCTGTGTAATAATTTTGCCATTTTTTTCTCTGAGAAGGTGTCAAAAATCAGATCAGATCTCGATGTGCAATACTGTAATATTCCAAGTGATACTAATTCATGTAATGTAAAGTGCAATAGTAATGATTTAAGTAAATGTAAGTGTGATCCTGACAGATCATTATCATCTGGCTCATGCAATGCGTGCAATAGTACTTTAGAAATGTTTACCAATGTTGATGAGACTGAAGTTCGCAAAATCATCTCCAAAATTCCAAACAAAACAAGTTCGCTTGACCCTATTCCAACATGGTTGCTGAAGGAGTGTATTGATGTCATTGTCCCTCTTCTTGTTTCTCTTGTTAATAACTAATTTAAGTCTGGTAAATTTCCCGCCCCTCTCAGAGAAGCTGTGATCTCACCCCTCATCAAAAAATCCAACATGAATCCAGATGTTTTAAAAAACTACCGTCCCGTTTCCAACCTACCAACCCTTGGCAAGATCCTTGAATATCCTGCTGTAGCAAGATTCAATGATCACCTACAGACTGAAAATCACAATGAGAAATTTCAGTCTGCCTACAAGGGTGCTCATAGCACGGAGACGGCCTTGCTGCGTGTAAAAAATGATATCGCACAGGATATGACATTCTTGTTAGAAGACTTCATACGGAATATGGTATCGGTGGCTGTGCACTTAACTGGTTCAACTCATATCTCAAAGACAGAAGCAGCAGAGTTAGTATCTCTGGTAGTTACTCGCTTTCCCATCCTTTGAAATATGGTGTCCCGCAGGGATCTGTAGCAGGTCCACCAATTTTCACCGCCTATTCGAAACCTGTTACTGACATTTTCAGGCGTTTCAATATTGCATATCATATATATGCTGATGATACCCAGATGATCCAAAGGTGTCTGGTGATAGGGAACTTGCGCAGGCCAGATTGACAAACTGTATAACAGAGGTAAAATCTTGGATGTTGAAAAACAAGGTATGTTTAAACGATTCAATGACCGAGTTCTTTATCCTGTCATCACAAAATCAGACCAACTTGGTCCAATGTGGCTCTTTGATGATCGGTGGGGCCCAGATAGAGCCATCAAAATCCATCCGGAACTTGGGCATTATTCTTGATCCGTGTCTGAAAATGGACACACACGTGTCATTACTGTGTCGCAATGTGAATGTTCACCTAAGAAACATTGCAAGAATACGTAGGTTTATTGATCGTGAAACGTGTGCACATGCCGTACGATCTTTGGTGCTTTCGCGTCTGGATTAAGGTAACTCTTTACTTGGTGGCATGTCCGTTGGAAATGTCTCTTCAAAAGCTTCAAAATCGTGCTGCATTCATTATTTACTGTGTTGGAAAAATCTCTTCAAAAGCTTCAAAATCGTACTGCATGCATTATTTACTGTGTTGACAAGCGCACCGGTGCTTCGCCCTTATTTCCGGAGCTTCATTGGTTGCCGGTTCAGAAGCGGATATATTTTAAGATTTTACTGCATGTGTACAATTGTGTCCAGAAACAGGCACCTTTGTATCTTCAAGACCTTCTCCATTTTCACGAACCTAAAAGAGAGGGCCTTAGGTCATGTCATGATAAAACCAGGCTACATGTGCCATATACCAAATGAGTTGTTGGCGACATTGCCTTTTCCGTCATAGGCCCTAAACTTTGGAACAAACTCCCATCAAATATTCATCAAGCTCCAAACATTTCAATATTTAAGAAGACGCTTAAAACCAATCTTTTCCCTTCTAATTAATTAATTTCATTCACTTGCTGATCGATTGCAATGATGTTGTATTGTATTAAACTGAAACTATGATGTATTTTTATTTGTACTAAATTATCTATTTTTAAATTTAAATTTTCTTTTGTACAGGCTCAAAAGGTATTTCACCTTTGGAGTAGGCTGCCGGTAGTTTACCTGCGGCCGTCTATAAATCCCTGCTTCTGCAGTAGTTTGTATTTGGAAATGTATTGTTAGTTTTTTTGTGGTATATTTATGTCTTCTTATAGTCGAAGTTTATGTATATATATGTCTTTTTAAGTCAATGATGTTCATCATGTTTATAATTTGTATTTTAAATATTGTAAAGTGATTCGATCCCCGGGAGAGGCGCTATATAAATGCCCGTTTATTATCATTATTATTAAATACCTGGTTTATGCTGTTTTTTTAACGGAGCACATTGTGACTCTTGCAATACCAGTATCAAGCAGTTTATGAATACAATAAACACATAAAATGTGCAACTCACTATGTAGGCTAAAATCTGAACCAGATATAAAACACCAACAATTATAGACCACATCAACATTATTTAAGTCAATTTCATATGCTCAATAATCCCAGTCTATTTTTATTTTCAGAGACAGTCCAATACTGATGTGCATACTTATCAAGTTTGACATTACTCATCTCTCATTCACACATTACCCAGTCATATATTATCAAACAGATAATAGGAGTGGGTGTTTCTATAAATTGAGAGTGATATTGACAAATTACAGTCTTACTTAAATAATAAAAATGGCAAAGTTAACAGGAAACTAAGACACTCAACATTTCAATATATCATGACATTTATTAGTTAAGTGACAAATGTGCATTCAATGTCAATACCTATCAAGTATATCATTTTTTTCTGATAGTGCTCTAAACCCGGTGGGGGGGGGGGTACTCAATTTTGGTTTTGGTACTGGTGTGCCGCTGGGAAATTTGAAGTACCACCCATGTATATACCAATATTTAAGAAAAAGGGACCCATCCATATACCAAATTCCCAAAATTTTGAGTCGAGTTTATACAAAAAAAATCCAAAATTTGCGCCAAAATTTTGGAAAAAAGACCCATCAAAATACCACATTTTGCAAAGAAAAAGGACCAATTGAAATACCAGAAAGCCTGATTTTGCTACCCAAGTTTGCGGCACATCCCCGTAATCACTTTTGTACTAAGTACCCCCCCCCCCGGCTCTAAATGCTTGTTTGATTTTTCGGATTACCTAATATTGATATGGTAACATAGATGGATACAGTCCAACTAGATTCATACCACACATATTTTACTCCATTGGTACTGCCCAATCAGTGATCTTTTTGGGAAACTGGTGCATCTAAACTAATGCAGACAAAATGTTACACTCAAAATTCCACCCCACCTTTAAAAAACTGACAAGCAAACAAAATTAGAAAGGGTTCAACAAGTTGTTTGAAATGTATTTTATTATGGTAAGTTAGTTAGTTACTGTACATATATGGCTCTATTTTGTTACAATATTGCTAGCAATGAAGTATATATTATGTGCATTTTGTTCATCTACCTTTTAATAAATCTATTTCATTATCTTTGTTATTCAAGAGAAAAAAGAATAACTCTTATCATAATGTTACAATATACTTTTTCCTTAGTATCTTAAAAGTCATACTTATTTCTTTGCTAAATTTATGGGTGGAAGTCCTACATGACAATATATAAAAGCTAGACACAGTCAAAACCTCAGGTGAACATTATAGCACACATTTAGTTATGCCTTGCCCATTTTTAAGGGCGTAAAGTTGTAAAAAAGATTATTGTCCCTGCTTTAATAGACAAGATACATTTGATCTAAAATGAATTCAATAATGCACAGAAAGCCTTGATGATATTCTACTACCAATATTGCTTGCAATTTGCATCTGTTTTCATACTTCAGCTCCGAATTTTGAATATATTCATTGTATCACTGGAAAAATCTGCAATAACAACATTCTCAAATATAAATATGCACATATGTATGATGTATGCTATTATATTACCTATTGTTTTGTGCATTTTGCAAGGAAATTGCATGGATTTACAAAAATGTAGGCTTTGAATCAATATTGTAAAAACATTGTTTTTCACACTCTAGAAATTAATGTGTGAAAGCATAACTCAGACTTGAATTTTAAAAAACGTATGTTTGTGATCAAAATCTTTGGTACGAAATCGTAACCAGAAATAATCTTTAGTTCTAGAATTATTCTTTTTATAATTCAGCAAACTTGTACAAAGTTATTATACAGCTCTTGTTGACCTACTTTGACAGTTTCAATATTAAGTATGCATTTTCAATCAAAACATTTAAATTTGTTATGACCCCCGTGGCGAAAATTTCTCAAAACAATATTTTACAAGCTAGTGTAATACAAAAAGAAAAATGCCAACTTTATACTTGTAAACATGCAAACTCAAAAGAATCAAACTTTCTGATAATAAAGATATGATGAGGTGTTTTTTTATGTAAATCCAAAATAATTGTTAGCACATCTTTAGGGTATATATTTAAGACTTTCTGTCATATATATTGTTAAAGACAGGTGTCAAGTAAATCTTACTAATGTAAGAGATTTTGTAATTTTTATAAATATTGATCTTTCTGTAAATATTAATTTAAACCACAGTTACCTGATTGAGGAAGATTCTAAATATTGCTTTACCACATTACATTTCTCTTTATCAATAAGTTCAAAAAACTGATTTTTATTTTAAATATTGTATGAAAACTACTTAACACTTAATTTGCACAGGAGCTTTTTTGTATCAAAATTTTATGGAGAATACAATAAATACCCACTTCATGGAGTTTTAAAGGAGCATAATGTTGGCAATACGAATATCAAGCAATTTTTGAATACAATTAACACATAAAGTGTGCATTTCACTATGTAGGCCAAATTCTAAACCTGATATAAATACAAATAGACCACAACAATATTTAAATCAATTTCATGTGCAAAATAATTCAAGCCTATTATTATTTTCCACAATATAAGAGACAGCCAAATACTGATGTGCAGACTAATCGAGTTTTACATTACTCATCTCTCATTCACACAATACCCAGTCATATATGATTTAAGAGACAATAGGAGTGGGTGTTTCTATTAATTGAGAGTGATAGTGACAAATTACAGTCTTACTTTAGTATTAGAAATAGCAAAGTTAACAGGAAAGTAAGATACTCAACACTTCAAATATACCTTGACATTTATTAGTGATGTGTGTGCATATATCTTCATTAAATGACAATTAGCAAAGTATATCATTTTTTCTGATAGAAGCCCTCTCAATAATTTACGTAAATGAAACATTGTTTGATTTTTAGATAATATGATAATGACTTGGTGTCATTTTACATTGTTTTTCAAAGACACAATCCCTAATCTCCTCAGGGATTCAGGTAACAAAGATTGGTATAGTCCAACTCGATTAATCCCTAGGCTCCTTACACCACACTACATAATGTTAAACTATGACAAGTTACCCTGAAATGCCCAAGCAGTAGCTTTGTATTTGTGTTTATGATGTAGTTGAATTTTTTTTGTGTAGTATCATGTTGCTTTTGAGTTAATTTGGGATAACCAATATTAAGCATAAGTAAAACGAAAATGAACAATCTGTTTATCATATCAAATTATGTGAAAATAATATGATTTTGTTACATTGTCAATCCTACTGAACTTAATCTTTCTCCTTATTCTTGAAATTTGCACAAATTCATCATTGACAGAGGTTACATAAGCACCTAATTATGGAGATGCCTCGAATATGAGAGAAACAAGGTGATCTTTTTGTGAAGCTACCATGGGCTATTCAACTGCTACAAGATTCTACATAAGATCTTTGGTAGTTGACCTTTGTCTTCTATTGTATTTTATTATTTTTGTGCAGAATCACTTAGTCACTTCAACAGCTCTAGCACTTTTTCATGCAACTATTAACATTCAAAATTATTTCATACTTTTAAAATTACAGACTTGTATATTAAATGCATATAGACAACTTGACAAAGCAATTACTGAGATGAAAATGTGTTGTCTTAAAATCGGGGGTACATGATTGTATTGAATTCATACCATAAAACACAATGCATGCTGTAAAGTATATATGTGATGGTTCACCCAAAAAGGGGGACTTTGTAGATGATATCAATTTTGATTTTATCATTTCACCTGTTGCAGCATTTTCTAAGCTTTAAAAATGACACCTTACTTGTTGAAATTGATCAAGGCGATCAACGGAAAATCTGTTGGAAATTCTTATTATTTTCTTTATATTTTGCTGCTTATTTTTGCATGTTTCTTGAAAAGTGTTCTGTCGCAAAGTCCCCCTTTCGGGGTGAGTCATCACATATGTAGTTAATGCATTGCATCATCTAAAGGGACACCTTTTGATGGGTAGTGGCGTAGTTAGCGGAGACACGTAAACTAATTGGCAACAGCTTGCTGTTATCTGAAGTAGACAGAAAAGTCAACTTTTGGGCATCTTGCTGGAGCATATTTAATATGATGCTTGAAAATCATAGATATAGTTCACAGCCACTCAATTCAATGCAATTCAATATATTTAAGATTAAAAGAGAAATAGACTGTTTTGACTAGTGCAGATATCTGAACCACATTACCAAATTGGTTTACGTGTCTCCACTGAGGGTGCTTGGCTTCCGGGAAGGAAGAGAAATAATAGTAAATCCACATTTTTTGAATTCTAAAAATTGACAAGCAAAAATATAAATTAATAAATTAATAAAAAGAAAAGCTAGATAAAAACAAAAAAGCATAGTTTTCAATGAAATCTTACAAATCTTAGAAAGAAAACCTACCCCCCCCAAAAAAAAAGAAAGATTGGTTCAAATATTTTTTTGTAGTTCAGATATGTCAACCCTAGAGGTGGCCCCTTGGCATGGAAGTTATTCCAGTGGATTTTTTTTTCATGAATATAAAATCCTGCTTATCATGACATAACACAGGTGATTTATATTTATAACATAAATTACAGTCATCATTCTTTATTTCTTCCATTTGATCCATTTAACATTTGTCTCATAATGACATCATTACAGGCTTCATCTATTAAGTATTAACATCTGCTACATGTTATGTAATACACTTAATAAATGTTAAATGACTTCATTTAAACTATTCCATTTGAGGAT
>JXSR01S040868.1:0-20154 GCA_000969725.1 Ophiothrix spiculata | reverse complement strand
ACATGTCTGACTTCTGACTTCTTAAGCATAGAAACTATTCATATATATTTCTCTGAAGTTCAAGACTCTTTATCAAACTCAATGCCAGTGGCGGATCCAGGTTTGGTTAAGAGGGGACCCAACATTTGTTGATTCATCCGAGTGTAGCGAACAAAGCAAGCGGAGCTCTCCATAACGTACCGTAGGTTTTTGGGGCATTCCAAGTACTATTATTGACAAAGCATGTGTAGGAGTGTCTATTGGGGATGTGCCTCTTCTGCGATCCGGAGCTAGAATTTTTGTACATTGCAAACACAAATTTATATTTACATTTAGATTTTCTAATTGATACTTCAAGTTAACAGTTTTGTCATCAAAACATCTGTGTATGGTACTCCAGGAAACACATTAAGCGCTAGACAAAAGGAATGTTTAGGGGTGTCTGAGCCCCCTCAGGAATTTCAAAATACAAATTACTCGATTTGGTGGATACATATTTCTATTTGATACTTTAAGTTAGCACTTTTTCCATCGAAAAACTAGGCAAGCTAAACAAGGGAATCATATTCAGCGATAGACAAAGATAATGCGTATGGGGTATCTGAGGGGGGGAGTGTCCCCTAAGGAATTAGAAAATTCAAAACAAATAACTGGATTAGGTGTATAGATTTTGTTACTTGATGGTTCAAGTTTGCAGTTTTTTCATTAAAATCTGGGCAAGGTACTCCAGAGGGTACACATTCAGCAATCGACACAAATAATGTCTGAGGGGGTGTGTCCCCTCAGGAATTAAAACACTTTGGAATTTCAAAACACAAATTACTAGATTTGGTGGATAGATTTTTGTATTTGATACTTGAAGTTAGCACTTTTCCATCAAAATCTCGGCAAGATACTTCAGATGGAACACATTCAGCAATAAACACAAATAATGTGTAGGGGTGTCTGGGCAAGGGGCAAGATAGGCATACTCCAAGGAAGCACATTTAGCGATAGGACAAAAATAATGTGTACTGGGAGTCTGAGGGTGATGTTTCCCCTTAGGATTTAGAAAATTATGAAATTTCCAACATTGTTCCCTCCATTTGGCGCAAGTTCCCCCTTTCTTCCACTTTTTTCTTTTTCTTTCCTTTTTCTCTTTTTTCTTTTTTTTTCCCTTTCCTTTTTTTTATGAGGGGGGAGGCCTTGGCCCCTTGGGCCCCCCTATGGATCCGCTAAAGAAAAAATCAAGTGTCTAGACTTTTGACACTTCATAAAAATAGGTCTGAAATTAAGTATAGTTGTTTTCCCATTGTCTAGTTTAAGCCAATAAAAAGATTTTAACCTTCTTAAAGTTTTCCTAAATATTGACAAATAATTCTATATACATGAGAATAACAATTTACAAATTTTAGTTGCACGAGAACCAATTTAACACAATATACATATCATAATTAGTGTAATAGGACTAATAATACATATAAATTCATATCCATATTAATTTTCTTGAATCAATATCATTCAAGAGGTAGACAACCTTTTTTGCAAGTGAAACATCTTGCATCTAGTCAGTTTTGATTAAATCACACACAAGGTTTCAGGCAACATACTTGTTATACTGTGCAGCTCTAGTGATCGTGCATCTATTTGTCCACTTTGATTTCTGTCAACTTCATCTTACTAAGATATATGAATTTTTTCACAACACTAAGGTCCCATCAATGAATTTTTTCACTACACTAAGGTCCCATCAACTCTATTTGCATACAAATACACTTCTATATATATATATATATATATATATGGTATCAAATATTGTAGTATTATAAAAGATCTGTATAAAAGTGAGGAAAAACACGATTTTCAAAACTGAGCTTAATACATACTTGAATTCTTTAAAATGATATATATATATAATATATCATATTTTCCCTTTGCGAAACAGAGATCATTTGTTTTGACAAGTCTACACATAAAAGGAATCACACAAAATTGTCAGACATATCAAAATAGGACACTCAGATGTTCAAGCATTTATTTGAAAAATACTGCCAGAGACTTGAGGAGAACATGCCCACAGGATATTGGTGAGAAAAGGCAAGCAGAAAGCCAAACTGTGGCTGTGGTAAAAGTGGAATATGGTCCCTGTCGGTATATGACATTTTAAAAGGTTTTAAGAGGTTTCCAATCTGTCATATACCGCCTCAAAACACTCCACATTTATCACAGCCCTATTTTTGTAAACTGGTGGGTGTTGAAGGATCATTTTTCATTTGCTTCCAAGCATTCTCTTGGCGCAGTCAAGCGTGACCAGGACATTTAATTGCCTGCTTATCACTCTATTCCATATATACATTCCATATGACCATTCAACTTGAGCAGTGAAGTGACCTCGACCCAGGCGTTGTCAAATCAAATTTGACCTAAAAATCACGTTGCCCCTACCCATACGTGAGGGGGTTGATCCCATTCGGAGATAAATTTTACACTTAACTAGATTACCTATCAGATCTGACCAAAAGCAACATACGTTTCCAGATAGTTTTCTTATAAACGCCTTGTGAGATAAGGCTGAATATAGTGTTTGTGCGGAAATACTTTAGACCGCGAGTGTATGAGCATTGCTTTTCTGAGTGCAATGTTGTAACTGGGTGTAATACCATGCTTTTACCATTCTTCTCTAAGATCCCTGAAAGACTTGTGTTTAATAGATGTGTAGATTACATTAGTACTTACGAAATCCTTAATGATAAGCAATTTGGTTTCCGCCCGAAACATTCAACTTACATGGCCATTGCACAACTAGTGGATAAAGTAAATACTGCCGTTGAAAAAGATGAAACCACCATTGGAATATTCTTAGATTTATCGAAAGCATTCGATACCATAGATCACAAAATACTCTTACATAAACTTGAACATTACGGATTTCGTGGAGTCGTTCTCGACTGGTATAAGAATTATCTGAGCAATAGACAGCAATTTGTTTTTTACAATGAATGTAATTCGGATCAAAATGATATTGCATGTGGTGTACCACAAGGTTCTATATTGGGTCCCTTGCTCTTTATTTTATATGTAAATGATATTACAAATACAACAGATGTGTTAGATTTCAAATTATTTGCTGATGACACCACTATTCTATATTCTGGCAAAAATGTGACAAAATGTCTTCGCTTAATCAACGAAGAATTAAAAGAAGTCAGTAATTGGTTCAAAGCCAATAAACTATCAGTAAATGCTACCAAAACAAATTGTATGCTTTTAGGAACACCTTATATGACTTCTGTGAAGGCACCGAACAATCTTGATATTACCTTAAATGACACCAAACTTGAAAGGGTAAAATCTACAAAGTTTCTTGGTGTATTAATAGATGAAAACTTAACGTGGAAAAATCACATTGATTGCATATCAAAAACAATATCTAGAAATATTGGTGTCATGAACAAGTTGAAACATTATATTCCTCATCGTATACTTCATACACTCTACTGTACTTTAGTTCTACCATACCTTAATTATAGTATAATTATATGGGGGGATACGTGCAAATTATACCTTGATAAACTTATAAAACTACAAAAGTGGGCAATTAGAACCGTCTGTAATAGCCATTACAGGAGTCACACTGGTCCACTATTTGCAAAAAATTATTTATTAACTGTTACTGATATGTATACTTAAGAATTAGGGGTGTTTATGTATAGATTCTATGTAGATGAATTACCAATTGCTTTTAGTGATTACTTTGTAGAAAGATCAAGCATTCACAACTATCAAACAAGGCATTCTGATCACTATAATTTAACAAGAAGTAAGAAATCTTTTTCAGACCATTGTATAAGAACGAGCGGACCGATCCTTTGGAATTCACTGCCAAAATCTCTAAAACAATGCAAAACTGTTAAGCATTTTCGGAACACACTCAAATATAATCTCATACAAAACTATGATTAATTTTGAGCCTGTCCTATGTCTTGTTTATGCATGTGCTTTAATGTTTTGTTTTTCTTTTCCTATGTTATTGTCACATTGTTGGTTATAAATGTCAACTATTGATTTGTAATTTCTGGTATCGGGGTGGACTATTTACAGGCCTTATTGGCCTCCCAGCCACTCCTCCATATATATTTGTTGTTTTTATCATATTGTGTTTTGTAAAATATGTATATGGAAATAATAAATGGACCTTGAACCTTTAACCTTGAATACACTTTGACAAAGTGCCTCTCAGGATTTAGTTATTGGAAAAAGTATAGTTAAGTAATAACATCTAATTAATAAGTTGTTTTTACCACAAACCCTGACCCCAAACTAAATCCTAATTCTAACACATAGGCTCAAAACAAAATTTTCGCTACCAAACACTTGGCCGTGACGTCACCAAATATTTGCCATCAAATTTAAAGTATGAACCGGTAACAAACATTTGGTGTAATGCATATGGCAATTCAATACATGTGCATCCTAGCGCAAAATTTTATTTGGTCTCAACTCGGTGTTGAAGTCATTTTATTTGGTGTCACTCGTCATTTTGACGTCATGACCAAATGTTTAGTAGCAAAAATTTTGTTTGGAGGCCGACTATTTTTTCACCCTAATACTAGCAATAATCAAAAAGCATTTTTAAAGTAATATTTTAAGATCAATAATTAGGCATTTAACAAATACTTAAATAACACTTTACAGAAGTGCAAACTGAGAAAGTTTGCATCAAATAGTTAAAACCAAATATACATGGGAAGTTGTTTTCTTATTAGTCCCAGTTTATTCACCCTAAATAATATATTTGATGCTACTTCTATCATCCATCAACATAAATATTGAATTAGTCATAAAAATAAACTTATCCAGTAATGATACATGCTTTAATTTTGCTGAGAATTTTAGGAAGCCCTGTAATTATATAAGGAAGCAGCTATTCACGGTCAATAAGTAATAAATTACTAGCCGTTAAAAGTGGTTTTCACCTTTTCTTTGCATGTCATCTTTATGATGAATTTTGAGTTATGCATAGGATGAATGTAAGAATGATGAAAAATAACACCTGTTCTTATCGTCCGGTCTAAACAAAATTACATAGTAAATCAACATAATAGGAGAGTGAGTGTTAAAAGTAGAAATGTATCACATAAACAAGATGAGAAACTCCTGGACACATGCATTCATGTAAATGATGAGGGTAGCACTATTTATCCCATATGGATCAATACCTGAACTTTTTTTACGTAGAATGGACCATTATATGACACCCTTATTTTGCATGACAATGTATTTCTCCAACAAATGAAGTATCAATTAATACCTTTCTCAGACAGTCTATTACACAATACAATGGTTTGTGTTTCTCTTTATGGCCAAACCTGTTTTTCTCACTGCAGATACAATCAAACACAACATCAGTTAATTTTCCTGCAGATTACTTTTCCCTCTAAAAATCCATCCTAGTTCTGTGTCTGGGTACTAATCCAGCAATCAACATTTTCAATCTTTTATTGTACTTTTATGCCAGAATGAGAAAATTATATATGCTGTTTCTTTGATGAAGACAATAATAGAAGTATATAACCAAAAAAAAAAAATGGATCGTACATGATACCCATGAGTAATAACTAACACTTCTTTTTCAATTTTTCTTAAAAAACATGTTTAAGTTTTACGTAAAATTTCAACTATTAGAATTTAAAAACAAATTACATTAAAAGGTATTCCAATTTCAACACAATCAATTTTTTGTGGAAGCTAATGAAATAGGGTATTTACCACGAGAATGTTTTTGTAAAATAATATAAGAAACAGGTCATAAAAAGCACTAATTATAATACACTTTGAAAATTGCCATGATATTTTTTTATTTTGGTCAAATAAAGAAGATAGTGTGTCTCAAAGCTACTGCTTGCATTTGCAAAATTGGGTGATCTAGAAAAAGGGTTATGCGGTAATGTGTTTTTTATATCAAATTTTTTATCTTATTTTATTCACCAAAAAAACAATAAAATTGAATTCCGCATAACTTTTCAAGCCATGCATGAGCTTTGCGACAAACTTTGTTTAATTTTTGACCTTACTTGCAAATTGCATCTGTTTTGATATTTCAATTGATGAAAAAATAGCAGTATTTTGACTATATTCATTGCATCAATGGAAAACAATATGCAACATTTACATTCTCTACTATAAATATGCATATATGCATGATGTGTGCTACCATATTACTTATTGCTTTGTGAATTTATGTAGGAAATTGCATGGATTCAAAAAATATAGGCATGAATCAATATTGAACCCCAGACTTGTATCACATATTTGTGCATTTGAATTTTCACAGAATTTTCACTTTTGATCAAAATGTTTGTCATAAAATTTTTCTTTTATTAATTCAGCAAACTTGTATAAATTCATTATACAGCTAGCTTCTGTTGGCCTGGTTTGAGTTTTTTGATATCAAATATGCATATTTCAATCAAAAGATATAGATTCGATGTTTTGCCACTGGCAGCAATTTCGCAGAACAACAATTTACAAGCTAGTACAATCCAAGAAGAGAGAAAAAAATGGCAAACTTCATACTTTTAGATATCGAAACTGAAGAGATTCAAACATTTTGATTGTAAAGGTGTGTATAATGTTTTATGTAAATCCAAATTTGTTAACACATTTTAAAGATTATATGTTATATAAGGTCTCCGTTTTTCCTCAATACGGACAAACAAAATATTCAACAACAATTTACAAGCTAGTACAATCCAAAAAGAGAGAAAAAAATGGCAAACTTCATACTCTTAGATATCGAAGCTGAATACATTCAAACATTTTGATTGTAAAGGTGTGTATAATGTTTTATGTAAATCCAAAATTGTTAACACATTTTGAATATTATATGTTAGATTAGGTCTCCATTTTCCCTCAATACAGAAAACAAATCAACAACAATTTACAAGCTAGTACAATCCAAAAAGAGAGAAAAAATGGCAAACTTCATACTTTAGATATTGAAACTGAAGAGATTCAAACATTTTGATTGTAAAGGTGTGTATAATGTTTTATGTAAATCCAAAATTGTTAACACATTTTGAAGATTATATGTTAGATAAGGTCTCCATTTTTCCTCAATACGGAAAAACAAAAAATCACAGAATTGGCAAATGAAAACAGAAAATACAAAAATCATGTAATGAAGAGGAAATAACCTTAAAATTATCTTTATCAATAAGATCAAATAAAAAATGCGACTTCATACTTAATTTGTACAGGTGCTTTTTGTATCAATTTCATGGGGAATAAAATAAATACCTGGATCCTGCTCTTTTAAAGGAGCACATTTTGACACTTGCAATACCAATATCAAGCAGTTTATGAATACAAGAAACACAACTCACTATGTAGGCCAAAATCTGAACCTTATATAAAACACTAACAATTATAGACCACATCAACATTATTTAAGTCAATTTCATATGCTCAATAATCCCAGTCTATTGTTATTTTCAGAGACAGGCCAATACTGATGTGCACACTAATCGAGTTTGACATTACTCATCTCTCATTCACACATTACCCAGTCATACATTATTTAACAGACAATAGGAGTGGGTGTTTCTATTAATTGAGAGTGATAGTAACAAATTACAGTCTTACTTAAGTAATAAAAATGGCAAAGTTAACAGGAAACTAAGACACTCAACATTCCATATATATCGTGACAATTATTAGTTAAGTGACAAATATGCATTCAATGTCAAGACCTATCTAGTATATCATATTTTTTCTGATACAAGTGCTCTAAATGCATGTTTGATTTTTCGGATTACCTTATATTGATATGGTGTCATATTACCAAACCCCAATCATGTTAGTTATTCAGGTAACATGAATGGATACAGTCCAACTGGATTCACACCAAGACCTTTCACACCACACTCCATTGGTACTGCCCCATCAGTGATTTTGTACTTGCGTTTATGAAGTAGTTTGATTTCTTTCTTGTGTTAGTTCTTTTTGGGAAACTGGTGCATCTAAACTAATGGAGCCAAAATGTTACACTCACAAATCCCCCCAACTTTGAAAAACTGACAAGCAAACAAATATAGAAAGTGTTCAACAACTTGTTTGAAATGTATTTTATTATGGTAAGTTAGTTAGTTACTGTACATATATGGCTCTTATTTTGTTACAATATTGCTAGCAATGAAATATATATTATGTGCATTTTGTTCCTTTTAACAAATCTATTTCATTATCTTTGTTATTCAAGAGAAAAAAGAATAACTCTTATCGTAATGTTACAATATACTTTTTCCTTAGTATCTTAAAAGTCATACTTATTTCTTTACTAAATTTATGGTTGGAAGTCCTACATGACAATATAAAAAAGTAAGACACAGTAATAACACAATCAAAACCTCAGGTATACATTGTAGCACACACTTAGTTATGCCTTGCCCACTTTAAGGGAGTAAAATTGTAAATAAGATAATTGTCCCAGCTTTAATAGACAAGATACATTTGATCTAAAATGAATTCAATAATGCACAGAAACCCTTGATGATATTCTACTACTTATATTGCTTGCAATTTGCATCTGCTTTCATACTTCAGCTCCAAATTTTGAATATATTCATTGTATCACTGGAAAAATCTGCAATATCAACATTCTCAAATATAAATATGCACATATGTATGATGTATGCTATTATATTACCTACTGGTTTGTGGATTTTGCAAGGAAATTTCATGGATTTCAAAAAATGCAGGCTTTGAATCAATATTGTAAAAACATTGTTTTTCCCACTCTAGAAATTAATGTGTGAAAGCATACCTCACACTTAAATTTTTATAAAACGTCTGTTTGTGATCAAAATCTTTGCTACAAAATCGTAACCAGAAATAATCTTCAGTTCTAGAATCATTATTTTATTAACTCAGCAAACTTGTACAACTTCGTTAAACAGCTAGCTCTTGTTGACCTGCTTTAAGCTGAATTCAGACTCGACGCAAACGCAAACGCACGACGCACCGAGCATGTGCAGATTGTATTTTCGAGCTGAAAATTTAATGCACACATGCTCCGTGCGTTTCAAAACGCAATGCTTCACGAGTATGAATTCAGCTTGAACTGTTTCCATATTAAATATGCATATTTCAATCAAAATGTATAAATTTGCTGTGACGCCACTGGCAGACAATTTAACAAAACAATGTCTTACAAGCTAGTGTAATACAAAAAGAAAAATGCCAACTTCATATTTGTAAACATTCAAACTCAAAAGATTCAAACTTTCTGATAATAAAAATATGTGGAGTTTTTTAAGTAAATCCAACATTGTTAAAACATCTTTAGGGTGACCTGCTGTCAAGGAAATCTTACTGAAATCTTTATATAAACGTTGATTTTTATGTAAATATTAATGTTAAACAAAGTTAAAAGATTGAGGAAGAATTCTAAATATTCCTTTTTAGATCTAATTTCTAACTGGTACCATATTATAGTTCTCTTTATCAATAAATTCAAATAATTGATTCTGATTTTGAATTTTTTATGCATTTTATGATACTACTTAATTTGCAGAGAAGCTTTTTGTATCAAAACTTCATGTAGAATAAAATAAATACCCACTTCATGGACTTTTGTGACTTTGGCAATACAAATATCAAGCAGTTCATTAACTACAATTAACACATGAATTGTGCATTTTTCTTTGTAGGCCAAATTCTAAACCTGATATAAAATACCAATAGACCACAACAACAATATTTAAATCAATTTCATGTGCTAAATAATTCTAGTCTATTGTTATTTTCCACAATATAAGAGACAGCCAAATACTGATTTGCAGACTAATTGAGTTTGACATTACTCATCTCTCATTCACACAATACCCAGTCATATATGATTTAAGAGACAATATGAGTGGGTGTTTCTATTAATTGAGAGTGATAGTAACAAACTACAGTCTTACTTAAGTAATAGCAAAGTTAACAGGAAAGTAAGATACTCAACACTTAAAATATACCTTGACATTTATTAGTAAAGTGATGTATGTGCATATCTTCATTCAATGACAATTAGCAAAGTATACCATTTTTTCTGATAGAAGCCCTCTCAATAATTTACGTAAATGAAACATTGTTTGATTTTTAGATAATATGATAATGACTTGGTGTCATTTTACATTGTTTTTCAAAGACACAAGCCCTAATCTCATCAGAGATTCAGGTAACAAAGATTGGTATAGTCCAACTCGATTAATCCCTAGGCTCCTTACACCACACTCCATAATGTTAAACTATGACAAGTTACCCTGAAATGCCCAAGCAGTAGCTTTGTATTTGTGTTCATGATGTAGTTGAATTTACACGTATCATGTTGCTTTTGAGTTAATTTTGGATACAATAATTAACATGGATAAAATAAAAATGAACAATCTGTTTATCATATCATGTTATGTGAAAACAATATGATTTTGTATTGTTAGACTGGCAATCCTACTGAACTTAATCTTTCTCCTTATTCTTGAAATTTGCACAAATTCATCATTGACAGAGTTTACATAAGCACCTAATTATGGAGATGCCACAAATATGAGAGAAACAAGGTGATCTTTTGGTGAAGCTGCCATGGGCTATTCAACTGCTACAAGATTCTACATAAGATCTTTTGTAGTTGACCTTTGTCTTCTATTGTATTTTAATTATTTTTGTGCAGAAACACGTAGTCACTTCAACAGCTCTAGCACTTTTTCATGCAACTATTAACATTCAAAATTATTTCATACTTTTAAAATTACAGACTTGTATATTAAATGCTTATAGACAAACTTGACAAAGCAATTTACTGAGGTGAAAATGTGGTGTCTTAAAATCAGGGGTACATATCAACCAGTGTATTGAATTAATACCATAAAACACAATACATGCTTTAAAGTATATTATGTGATGGTTCACCCCAAAAGGGGGGACTTTGTAGATGATATCAATTTTGATTATATCACTTCATCTGTAGCAGCATTTTCTAAGCTTTAAAATGACACCTTACTTGTTGAAATTGATCAAGGTGATCAACAGAAAATCTGCTGGAAATTCTTATTATTTTCTTTATATTTGCCTGTTTCTTGAAAAGTGTTCTGTCGCAAAGCCCCCCTTTTCGGGGTGAGTCATCACATATGTAGTTGATGCATTGTATCATCTAAAGGAGCACCTCTTGAAGCGTAGTGGAGTAGTTAGGGGAGACACGTAAACTAATTGGCAACAACTTGCTGTTATCTGAAGTAGACTGAAAAGTAAACTTTTAGGCATCTTGCTGGAACATGTTTCATATGATGCTTGAAAATCATAGATATATACGAAGTAGTTCACAGCCACTTAACCAAATGCATGAATAAGAGGAATTATCGATATGTTTAAGATTAGCAGAGAAATAGACTGTTTTGACTAGTGAAGATATCTGAACCACATTACCAAGTTGGTTTACGTGTCTCTACTGAGGGTGCTTGGCTTCCGGGGAGGAAGGGCAATAATAGTAAATTCACATTTTTTGAATTTTAGCAAAAATACAAATACATGAATAAAAAGAAAAGCTAGATAAAAACAAAACAGCACAGTTTTCAATGAAACCTGACAAACCAGAAAAAAGAAAGAAAAACTACCCCCCCAAAAAAAAAAAAAAGATTGGTTCAAATATTTGTTGTAGTTCAGATATGTCAACCCTAGAGGTGGCACCGAGGACAACTTAAACCGCCCCCTTGGTATTGGAGAGCATGAATTTGTCCCACCATGGAAATTATTCCAGTGGATTTTTTTCATGAATATAAAAGCCTGCTAATCATGACATAACACAGGTGATTTATATATATAACTACATTACAGTCATCATTCTTTATTTCTTCTATTTCATCCATTTAACATTTGTCTCATAATGACATCATTACAGGCTTCATCTATTAAGTATTAACATCTGCTACATGTTATGTAATAAACTTAATAAATGTTAAATGACTTCATTTAAACTATTCCATTTGAGGATTTTAATGTCTTACTTAAATTAAAGGGCTATGATGAAACCTTAAATAATATATTATTTTTGGTAAGGAACTTGAAAAAGGACGTCACATTTGTTCAGTATTATCTCTATTTTGTATCTTCCCCTCAAAAAAAATTTGACATGCCTTACAATCTTACAATAACTATTAGTAGAAAATATCATTTCAATCACTTGCTTTTTGGTAGCAAAATATTTGATTTTTTTTCTGGAACATATTAATTTTAGCTGCAATTTAAAACAGTTTTTGGATGATTCAAATGATTTCCATATAATAGTATTTTGGTGGGAATTTTGGCGGCCATCTTGGATTTCCTGCTTGAGGCCAGTTTTTTTTTTACTTTTGGGAAAAAATTGTGTTTGAGGGTCATATAAGAAACTTAAAAAGGTAGGTTTGGTTCTGGACCTAACTAAATCTTTATTTCTGTACTTGTATAGCCAATGCATTATAAGTTAATGCAAACAAAATCTGTTAAACCATTTTTTGGCCAAAATGGCGGTCATTTTGAAGTTTTTACACACCAAGTGAATATCAAATTAAATGGAAAAAGCATTGATATGCATCTAAATATATCCTTTATTATAAAACTCCTGTTTATTTACTATAAATGTATCTGTTAACCACCTTTGTTGTGGTAACAAACCGATATTTCCTCAATATTTGGTGAAAATGGCGGCCATTTTGAATTTTGGCTTAAAAAGTAAGTTCCCCTAAGGGGAAAGTTGGGGACTTTTGATAGGTTGTTAATGATACTACTAAAAACATTTCCTGAAAAAATTAGCTGTGTCTTATTTTTTTTCCAGGTAGAAACCTAATGTTCTTGGCCTATAAGTTTGCTTACCTGATAATGTGGAGAACAGGTGATAATCAAGTATGCAAAAAAAGAAAGTTAGGAAAAATTAGTTAGTATTAGAATAGTCAACCTTTATCACATACATAGATAGGTGAGCTCTGGTGCACTCATTCTTTTAAGAAAGGTTGGTGATAGAGATCAAGTTGTAACTGTGCCAGATGATGCTTCAATAAGAGGTTCTTGTAACATTAGTACAAACTGACTGGAAGAATGGACAGTTATAGATTAATAAATGCGCAAATCAATGCACACACGGTCAATTTTGATACATTCAATTCACAAGGCCTGTAGGGGTCGAGTGCAATCAAATTTTACCACAAGTGCATTGATTTTGTCTCATCTTATGAGCAAAATGGAATGCAAATTTACAGAAAAGAAAAACGACAGAAAAATAATACTGTATCTTTTGTGAAAAGAAATAAGGCCTTTATATGACCATCAAGAACCAAAACTTTTGAAAACTAAGGCTTGACGTCCAAAGACATTTGCTCACTCGAGAGATATTTACTTGCGATATTTGCTTTGACTTATTCAGTCAAATGGACAAGTAATGACACTTGTCTTGTCATGCTTAAAAATAGGTTAAATCTATGTTACAATCGATTTAATTAATGTTAACATCAATTTAACCAATATTCAAGCATTGTAAGCAATATTTTCCTTTCATTTTGGATAATATGTCAGAGCAAATACCGAGGGCGAATGTTTCTCGGGTGAGAGAAATACCACAATCTATGCATCTTGCTAACCCTTCTAACAAGGGTTTCCTGCAAAATTAACTTTCTAATGTTAAATATTTCAAATCATCTTAATCCCATGGACTCAAAATGACATAATTATGCTGAGACAACATCACTGATATAGATTAAAATCTCTTGTGTAAAGATGTCTCCTGTCAACAGTACATCAATCACAACGATTCAGGTCTTGCTTAAAGTGTATCAAATTACTCAATGTTCTGATTTCTCCAAACTGAGGTAGCTCAATGTTCTTTTTTTTCAAGCTGGGAGAGCTTTGGGGAAATACAGGTATGGACGACTGGGTAAAGTGTATTTCAGGAACAGTATCTTAAGCAAATATACTTTGGAGCAAAATGGCAGTTTCAGGAAACAAGAATTCTATCAAGTTCAAGAGTAATGATTGTTTAAGGACACTGTAAATTATTCATGGCTTCCCTGTCAAGAATAATAGTGGCATGCCCAAAGGGGGAGGGGAGAGGCATGTGCCCCTCAGTTTGGTATGATAGTCAGGAAAAAGGGCCATTTGGGGATTTGGACAATAACAAAATAGAAAAAGAAAGGGAAGGAGAAAAAGAATCAAAAGAAAAGAGACAAAAAAATAGTTTGAATTGTATTAAAATCATTGAAACAGATGTCTGTGCACTTGTGAAACCTCTTTTATTTCCCTTTTGCTTGTCAGTTTTCAAAAGCTACGTCAAAAAATTTGGGTGAACTTTTTTAGTTTCAGTCTTATGTCATTTGGGGAAAACTGGTGTTTGTGCCCAACCACTCAGAAAATCATGGGCATGCTACTGTCAAGAATAGCGCATATATGACTTGCACTTTTTGAGAAAAAGGTAAAAAATGCCAGGACATCGAAATGTGTCGCAAAATTCCTGAAAACAATTTCTTTACAAATATGTCTTTAAAAATAAGTTGTAATTTAGATAATTAGTCAAATATTTTTTTATTAATTTGCTATTGATTTTTGTTGAAAATGGATGTAAGCCGTTTTGCAGGACAACTCATCAAATTGTAAGTTAAGAACCACCTATCTTTCAAATTTTTGCTAAATTTCTTTTTCAATTCTTTATTAGGCTATGATATACTTTATAAATACCAAATTTAAACATCTAGGTATGTTTAATAAAAATGTTACCATATATGGGCATTATGTCCTTTTATGCCCAAATATGGTCGATGTCCATATTTGGGCATAAAAGTAAAATTTTCGGGATTTTAACCCACTAAGGGAGATTTTTTCAACAAACTTTTTTGCCACAAGTTAAAGGTCTGTAAGAATCAAAAACTCATTTTTGAAAAAATGGTCTCTAAGCCGTTTTGCAATTCAGCTCTACATATGTGCCTCACTGCACCAAAAGCATGCAGTTGTTGGCGCCAACATGTTGCTCATTTGGAGCATATCCGATGAATGCTATAAGTGTACATCAGATATGCTACAACAAGTAACAAGAGGGAGCCAACAACTGCACCTCTTTGCCGTATCCTGTTTTGGCTTTCATTGGTTACAAAACTTCTTACTGTATCAAGTTAAAATTGCCTACATTTTACTAAGTGAAAAAGTGTTGATATTCATTTTGGTGGAATGGTTAACATGATACAGTTGTAGTGTCAGTGACCTTGATCATACCGTTGACTACCATACATTCCTCTCACACTGCTACCAGCATTTTTCAATGCAACTATTGGGCCCCTACACTTGTAGCAATGAAAATCCGTTATAACTGCAACTGAATAAGGAATAAAATAAGGAGATCAATGTTGACACCTAATTTCCTTCGTTGTACATTAAGCAGCATAAATCCCAAGGTATGCTTCACTTCAATTTCCCTTGAAATGAAATTTCAACTAGTATTTTGATATTTATTATTAATATTAAACTACCTTTACCTGCTATTCAATAAGGGTACTGATTTTCTTTTTGGAATGACTTCAATTCTTTAGTGGTGGTTAAGTTAACATCAATGTTTCTTAAATTCTTAGATTGTCTTGGGCAATGAGTTCATGAGACATAATTTAAATTTGATACAAATGCAAGTTCACAATACGGTCAAGTTTAATCAAACAGTTCCTCAGAGCTGGACAAAAGAAGATGGGTAATTAATCTTGCAGGATAAAACACTAAGGGCATCTGTCCAAAAATAACCTGTCCATTCAGAACATTCCTGCTTACAATTTTAATCTCTACATGCGGAAGCAGATAAGAACAACAGTACTTTTCTCACATTGCTCCAATGAGTCCTGTTATCAAAGATCTCTCTCACACCAATAATGTGTTGTATGTGCATTTAGCTATCAGTCCATGCTTGTTTCTGAAGGTTTTCTCCAGGCACCCTGGTCTTGCTCCTGCATTTAAAACTTGAATTAGGAGCAATCTTGGACTAGGTCCATGAAATTAAGCTTTGATAAAAGATTTATTGTGTTAAAAGCTTAAAATGTTCTTTTTTTTCTTAGAGAAAATCATTCTCTCAAATGATTCTGTGCAAATATGTGAGAGCAAATATCTGAAGCAAATGTATCGTGTTGAAGCAAATGTGTTTGAATGTATGGCTATGGTGGGACAAAACACCATCATATAGGAAATCCAATTCTTTGATGACTAGCTGATAGTGTTCAGTTTGATATAAGATTATACATTAAGCTTTGATAAATTATTTACTCTAGTATAATCATGCAAGAAAATGGCAGAAACAAAGCAAATGAGTAAAATCCATCATAAATGTAACCTTAGACATAATTGTTGAGGATTAATTCCCCAACCTTGATATAGACACCATTCATTAAGTCTAGAGAAGCATCAAATTGTAATAATTGACTGCTTGATGATAGTATCATATACAAAGTTCAAAATCTGACACAGATTCCAATAAGGAGTTTATTTAGAGTTTTAAAAGGATAATAAATTTCATCATAAGGAAACAAATATCATTTCGGGGTCAAAATATCTGTAAATACTCATTTTGCAATATACCGTACCTCATTTATTATGATTTGTCAATGCAAATTTACCATCTGCTCCTAAATTTGTCATAAATTTCATAATTTACTACTTATTTTGCTCTAAAACGTTTAGTGACCTTGGCAAAAACTGTCAAAATTTGCCTCTTTAATTAAGGTTTAATCAAAATTTTGCATTGGTTTATGAAATGTTTCTCTCTAGATTCTATATCTAGAAGCATTTCTTATCTCTAATTTTTGAAATATTGCAAAGAAAAATAGGTAAAACATTTTTTTTTCTCATCAAGAGCCTATAATAATAATCAAAAAATAAAATGAGACAATGCAATTATCCATTCTAAATTATTGGAACTTACATTTTACAGCTATTTGATTCAGTCATTATACGGCCTTGATAGACATGAATTTCTTCATTTATATTGTCTGTTTTTTATAGAATTACTTAGTGCGAACTCTTACTTAAACTGTAAGGCTGTGTTTGTACATATTAGTCATGACTAGCTGTGAGCGGCTTAGCAGTTATATTCACACTGGGACACGACTTACGCATTAAAACTAGTGGCACATCACTTTTGGTCACGACTGAGACACTTTCTATAATTGCGTATACACTGGGAATTTGCTCCTGAGCAGCTCACAAACACGAATATAGTCATGACCAAATTATTATGAGTGAACATGGCCTAAATACCTTAAGTTAATAACAAAATACACTTAAAATGAAAATTTAGCTCTCTATAAAAGAGTATGGCATAGATTTGACAAGCGCAATTATTGAACCAATATTTAGTACACTCATCCTTAATTTTAAATAAATTCAATCAAATCCAAGTAAAAAAGGCTGTAATTAGGTAGAATTATATTCAATATGTACATTTCAACTTTCATTCTATCATATTATCAGTTAAACTCACAGTCATTAATGTGATGACATGACATTTTAGACAATGTAATTGATTCTATTACTTTTTATGTTGATTTATTTGCCACAGAACATTTAGCAGAGAAAAACAATTTTTTTATTTTACACCAAAACATTTACACTAAATACAGATATTTTACAATATCACATTCTTAATGTCAAGAATGAATACTCATGGTAATTCCTACTGACTTAAAAACGTTTTCCCTCTTGAGTATGGTGACTAGTAGTTGTCAATGACTGTACTACTCACTACAATGATAAGTACAGTACCAAACAAGAAGCAGCTCCTTCAATATATAAACTATTATTGCTATTAAAGGAATTTTTGATACCAAAACTACAATATTCATTGTAGCTTCTCCTATTTTGCTCCTCAAGCAAGGTAATTAGATTTTAAGATTTAATTTTATTTTGTGGTGCTATAATCAGTGACTTAGTTGGCATAATTCATAAATTTGTACTTTTAAAATTGACTTCTTTTAAAGATTAATCGAGACTAATTATAAAAAGAGACAAAAAATTCAACAGGCCTGTATCCAGGATTTTTTCAGGGGTGAAATATGCTCAAGGTTTTCCAAAAAGTGGTGTATTATACTCCAAAAATGAATATTGTAATGGTGTTTTGTGTGTTTTACCTCCTATATGTGGACTATTTGTACCTTTTGGTGGTTGTTACATTTTTTTTAGGGGTGATGCCCCCAACACACTCCCCACCCTAAATATGGGCTCTAATCTCTGTAATTAAAAATAAACCATCCCTTGTCTTAAGCTCAGAGCTGCCAGTTCTGGATGGTCGATTGTCAGTAACCTCTTAGCTAATAGCATAGCATTAGGATAGTTTGTACTTCAATATGTACATTCAGACATACAAAGAGACAAATAGTAATATATAAATAGAGTTTTCATTTCATGTTGACAGGAAACATAGACAAATTGTCTTCAGAAAAGTAGACACAAGTAAGGCAATCATTACAAAGGAGAAAATCAGCTGTATAAGAGAAAGAAATCAATCTAAATATATGAAAATATAGTATATCTAATTCCATGTCAGTTGGTTAAGAAATTATTCATCTCTGAATATTTGACTCATACAACATTGTGACAAATAAAATATCATGATCAATGTAAAGAAACGGTATAGAATTCAAAGTGAATCTTCAGCACTGTGCACAATTTGGAATGGCTCTATATAAAACTTTTTTGTTCAATCATATATTTAAAGTCAACAAAAGTAAAGGCTATTATTTTCAAGATATCCATTTTGTAAAAATCATTTGATTTTTCATCAAAACATAAAACTCATAAATTTAGACAAGAACTCCCAGTTAACGTAAGACTGTAGTATCCAAACTGACTATGATGCTCAGGAAAAGTCAACCAAAAAATGTATATTTACAAGAGTGTCTGTTTGCACAGAAATCTTAGTATCCTTTTCGTTTTTGAAACAATTAGGCCAGATTCAACTGTTCATAGTTTCTGCAATAATGTGCTTTTACTCATGCAATAATTTTCAAGTGGTACAGATTACTTGGGAGATTTCCTTTGGTAAATTAGCAAACCTTCAATGGCCATTATGTTAAAGTGTTATTTTTCTTTTTATGGTTATGTCATTACTTAAGTGGTAATTTGGGTGTCTGGATAAGTTTACCCCTTGATATATCAACATCAACTTGTACCAACATCATTGGTAGGCTCTAAAAATTTACTGCCAGCAACATTTGATGACCCATGATTAACAGGCTCATAGCAAATAATATGTTTATCAATATAATTGTCACTATCATATAGCTTCAAAGCTTGAGGCTGTATTTTGTAATTTGAAACATATATTGCCTTGAATAAACTTAAATTACTTAAATTATGAATGGGGGTTCATGCTTGAATCGATCCAAGCAGATTTAGAATAACATAATAAAGTTCATCATTAAGGATCCCTTTTTTGGATATGTTTTAATGAAAGGTAAAAATATGATTTTTGTAATATTTTAAATCTCCATGAGCCATTAGAGAGACACATAAAATGTATCCTAAATTTGCGTTTAGAAATCCCTAGTCCTTGAATTAAGTAAAGTGTGTCCTATGCCGCCTGTTGTCGCCTTCATAAAGCCTCAAGGCTCGATCTTACGCTGTTGACATATAATGAGACATAATATTGTGAATTAAAGAGAGTAGTCATACACTTGTCTCTTGATGTGTGATATGTGAGAGAATGAGAAGAGGTTATTTCTAAGATAATGGATAAATGCTTACACCAGGTGTCCTCAACAATTTTCTTACATGGACCTGATTGTTAAGAAATAATCTTGTGGGCCAGACAGGCAAGTGTCACTTCAGTTTTTGTCAGGAGAGATGACTGCTGTGGTGATCAAGGACAGTTCACATGATACAAGTTATAAAATTACATAAATCATGGCAATTTTCATCAAAATAATTAAGGTTTTTATACATACATTTATAGGGAGTGAAATAAAATGTAGTGACTATTTATACATTAATTGACTTAATACTTAGCAATAGCTCTTCGCGGGCTGCATTAAATTCAATCACTAGCCAAACTTAGCCCATGAGCCACCAGTTGAGAATAACGGGCCTACATTCATTCAGTGCCGGATTTCTAAATGGGCCTGTTGGGCCCGGGCCCAGGGCCCTGAGGTCCAGGGGGCCCTTGACCATGAC
>JXSR01S040861.1:0-13676 GCA_000969725.1 Ophiothrix spiculata | reverse complement strand
ACAACTGTTATATATGTGTGTTGGTGTCGTGTTCATCGATTTTAACATACTGATTGGAGACTATTGACCTCTGTAGTGGTTTAAATTGAGTGGTCACTAGATGAGGGCAGCCTATATAGATATAAAAGAATAAATAAGATCCTAACATATGTGCACTAGGTATCATCGGTCACATCACATACCGGTCTATTTAGTGGAACACGCATTTTGAGACGATCGCATTTGAGATTCTTTCTGATGAAATAAGCTTAATTTTTATTTTGTTGTGAAAAATTGTGGATACAAGGTGTATCAAAATTCTTTGTACCCTGATCTTGTATACTTTTCGGAATATTTTTCACAATGATGGGAATAAATTTTGATATAAATACTTAAATATTCAATTTTTATGAAGTTTTAACTTGTCTAAGAATTTTATTTCATGGCAATAGCATGTTGCATTCAAAAGTTACATGCTTTTAAAGAAAGACAGTGTTTTTGTCGAAATGCGTGTGTTTGAGCATTGAATTGATTTAACCCTCCTGACGGATACAGCATACCTATGGGTTATTTTTCTGTTGCATATAAATGCAAAAACAACTGACGCTGGACCTTTTAGCAATTATAAATTAATCCATTGCGGTCATTCTGGTGAAAAAAAATTGGAGGATTCTTCAACAGATGGGAGTAAGATAAGCCGTCAAAGTTCAGGTGTTGGGCAGGTTGGATGTTGTCACTACGGATATTTTCAATATGTCATTTTGAAAAATATCAAAATGCACTTGAGCTGAAACTTACAAGAAATGATAAAAGTGTCATCGTAATTCTGTAAGAGCAAAAACAACCATGAAACTCGGATATTTAGAACTTTTATAGCAACATTTTGATTTTTTTCGAAAAATTGCAATTTTCAGATTTATGACGTCATAAATACGTAACATCTCGATCGATTGTTATTATTTTGTTATATATGGATAGAATAGACTCTTAGCTATACTATGGTACTAAATAAGCCCACTTTATGATTGTCAATATCGAAGATATACGGGAACATTAATAACCACTCTTTTTGGACACCGTGTGACATGCAGGAACTAGCATCGGTAGTCAAAAGTTAGTGTGTACGGTATTTATGTAAATCTGTAATCATCCAATAAATTACTATAACTCTTGGAAACAGTGTTCAATTGCCTTGAAACTTTCAGATTATAAAGCTGATATATTCTGCTACTCACTTATTGCAAAAACTTTCAAATTAAAACACTCTTTCTATTTTTAATATTTTTTTGAAAACAAAATACCTCTGGGTACAAAGAATTTTGATACACCCAGTATAGCGCAGTATGTGAAAAGCTCAATTTAAACAGAACGCATAAATAGCCCAACATTAATAATTATATCTTGTTAATTAGCTAAAATAAGGCCTGTAACTTGGTAGATTTGAAGAAATCATCAATATATCAATCCTGGCAAATTTTCTCAAAAATGTTAAATATGTCATATAGACCGGTGTGGAAGTCATCGTAGTCCCCCTGAAATGGTAGTCCGCCTTCCATGGACCATAACGGAATAAAGCGTGAAACTAATGTTGCGTGAGAGTTGTTAGCCTATACTTTACTGTACAACCCGGACAATAAGAACGGGGGACTTACATTCCTGCTACACCGGTATGTGATGCAACCAATGATATGATATATAAAACAATGTTAATAACTTGTTTAACAAACAGGTCTCGTGCCTGACTGGTTTACGTTTCAAAAAATGTCACACTTTTATGGAGAAGATTGCATGAAGATATTAAACAAAAACCTATTTGTACTTAAATTGAAACAATCTCATGTCTGGGTATCATCTTTAAATTATGGCGTTGATAGCTATCAATGTTTGAAATTAAGTAGCAAATTGTGTACTTGATGGTGAAATTAAGACAGCATGCAACCCTTTTGCAGCACTTAGCTGACATAGATACTAAATATTAAATTGTACTGAATATCAATTACTTATTATGAAATCTGAAACATCACTTGAGGTAAGTCGTTCCTCAGACGTTTAATACTTAACTGATGCTGGTCTTGATTGCGCTGACAATATTGTGTGTGTGCTTTTTTATCAGTTAAGTGTTGAACTGTTGTATAGATTACCAATGATAAAGGTAAAATACAACTTTAGTATTTAAGGACTTCAAAGAAAATATTGATCACTTCATGGCCCAAATGGAGATTTTTGTACAATTATCCCTCCCCCACATGCACATTGCATTGTACATAGACACCCATGATCAGGCCCGTAGCCAGGAATTTTTCAAGGGGGTGCCGATTTTCAAAATATGTGACCGTCCACCCCAAAACAGCAGTAAATGCCAGCTCTTGTCATTTTCACATTTTTAATTATTTGCAAAGACCATGCTTTAAGGATTAAAATGACACCTTAATGAACTTCACACGATTTCCAGAAGTCAAGATTTAGGTATTCAAACACGCCACCGAGTTGTTCATCGCGAATCAACAACGATGCATCCATGCGTCTGCGTATTTTTATCACGCTCGGGAAACGTATGAATTAAATTCTAAATGTTTTCAATTTAAGAGACATGCCTAACTTATCTTCATTAAAACATTTAGCATATCTTAAGCAAAGTGCCAATTTGTGAATGTTTGCTGCTTTGACTTTATCATTTTTCCCAAGCACTGGGCTTTGCACGTACTAAAAGTGCCCGACGCACGATGATCGACTTTTTGTGTACTGCGTAAACGCACTTCAGTCAACGCCGTGCCGTGCGTGACGCGCCAATTTGAATATCAACTGAGGATTCATCACGAATCAACAACGGTACGCGCCTGTATAAAGAGATACAGTGAGTTGTTGAAATGGTCCGTCAAAGGTTGTCAGGGAGTAATACGTATAACTGAGATAAATGCGTTCAAAGATTAGCAAGCCCTATATTTTCCCGTTGATCGTCTTAAGAATATGCCAATTTATTGCACATTTCCTATAATTTTCTTGAAATGAAACTTTGCTGGTATTTTGTAGTAAGCACTAGGATTGTGAATCTGTCAAAAAATCAATTTCGGCATATTACGAACTTGACATGTATTTTCACCTGTAGCGCAAAATGAAGTTTCTGTCATTTACTGCTCATACGGGATGGAAGGTCACATATGGACATTTTGGAGGACAAATTTTCGTTTTGGTCGACCCTAAACTAATTTTAGTGGTTTTGACAAAGTGATAAGCAAAAAAAAAGTTTTTAGAAAAAACGACCTACATTTACGTATTTGAGTGCTGTCGGTGTTCTTTTGGTGGATATTTAAGACTTTTTGTGGACTTTTTTTTTCATTGTCAAATTTTGGGGGTGCGACGCCCCCTGGCACCCCCCCCCCCCCCTGGCTACGGGCTTACCTATCACCCTTGTGCTTTTCCTCTACAAAAGCATTTTGGTGCTGACAATGTAAGTTATCAAAATTTTATGGACACATGGGTGATTCCTTTTTCAGATCGCCATCAACAGGTATACCACAGCGCCCCAAGAACGAGGGACCAACTGCTTTACTTGAGTTCCGAACCATGGAACAATTAGAGTAAAGTTTCTTGCTATCTATTACTCTATATTCATAGTATATTTGTTCTAATTTCTCTGACAAACCTAATCAGTCATCTGCAGAAAAGAAGATTTTTGGATAGTATCTAACGAAAATGATTGATCAGATACCTGATATATAGTAATGCCAATTACATTACATTTTGATGCATATTGAGTACATACTTTGACATTTTAATGATTCTCAAATCACTAAACCTACTTAAGGTCTCATTAGAAAATGAGTATTAATGATAGCACTCAGGAGAATATGATCAGCATTGATGAATCTAATCATTTTATGTATATTGTGGAGACTGCTAGGAATAAAAGTTAGACTGAAACATGTTATCTTTATGATTAATAATGATAATGCAAACTTGCCAGTAACTTACAAGTATAGCTATCATATCTTCAAAGCAAAGTTATGTAAATGTCTGAAAATGTTCAGGGATGTATTGAATCCATAATTCATTCGACATCTTAATGTACATCATTTAGGCCACTTTATATATTACGTGTAATCAACATTTGATAGTGGCACTTAGCAGAAAATGATACTTATATGAAGTGCTTTTAACATTTAATGATGTTTATAATCGATCATATTGCTAAAATGTACTTTGAGGCATAGCAGAAATAAAAACTTGCTTTGTCTTTTATTTATGACTGAAGTTATTTTTCAAGAATGTTTCCAAGAAAGATAGAGTGATTGTAAGGAAATGGGTCAAACAAGATATTTCCAGTAAATAAAACATTATTTTCATTAATATAATGATGATAAATGGGCAATTAGAGGGGTGTGCTTTTTACTTTAGTAGCACAGCATTTACAAAATTAAAAACAACATTTTGTTAATAACATAATTCAAATAAATATGTCATGAGAATTCTGTTGAAAATAGTAGCAGATGTCGCCAACCTGACTGGTATATTTTCTTTAGAAAAAATGCTGAATGTCTTTCTTCATATTGGGTATTGGTATGCATTGAACTGGTAGATAATCTAGGGGGAAAGGAAATATATTATGGTAGAAAAAAGGTGCACGCGTTAGCTAGCAGTACACAGAAGCGTAACCAATGATAGTGCACCTGGAGCACAGCACATGTACCACCAATAGAGGGTTTGCACGACGCGATACGCACCATACACGCAAATCGTTCTTGCCGCCATCTTGGTGGGGTCGGAGTAGTTTGTAATGTAAACAAGACATCAAAATCGGCTGTAACTTGTGATCGACTTGAAATAATTACTTGAAAATTAGACTTAATAAATGTAACGTATAATCTTGTTATCATTAGCTGTGATCTGGTACCGTGATATTGCTAAAAGAAAACGGGAATTTTTGTTTGCCAGCCGATGCATGAAAATGTCGTTGTGAGTACGATGACGTCACGTGCAAACCCAGATATTCCATGTGTCGGTCGCCGATCGCTTCTTTCGGTGATTTGAAGGTGCTTACCAATAGCTTGCAAATTGTGTTGTACAAGATGATGTTGATATTGTCAGAAAAATGGAAGTAAATTTTACAAATCTGTTGTGTAGTTTGTTGTTTAGTTACAACAACTTACAAGCAATAGACTTGAATGGCAAGAAAAAGATAAGAAACCCTTTATTGTATCTTATCTTATCTTATCTTATCTTATCTTATCTTATCATCTTATCTTATCTTATCTTATCTTATCTTATCTTATCTTGTTTTATCTTGTTTTATTTTATTTTATTTTATTTTATTTTCATATTTCCAAAATTATGTTGAAAAAATTTGGTGTACCTTCTGGACTTCAAAAATCCGTTGTCGGTAAAACCCAAAAGTGTACACCATCAGTACCAAAAGTGTGGTTACGCCACTTGAGGAATCCGATTGGCAGCGTGTACAGTGGCTTGCAGCAAAATACTTACTTTTATGTAGTGTTTGACCGATCTGATCGGATGGGTTAGAATCGGGCGGATTTTAAGCTTATCGGATCTGATTCGGAATTACAAACAACTCTTTATTCTGCCGATCTCACATACCGATTCAACAGACTCAAGGAAAAAGTGCGAAAATGTTAATTGCATCTTTAAGTACCAACCAGACTTACTAGAACCAAGATGCGACTTCAAAATGCTATAAACATTTTTGCATAGAATTGACTATAGGCTCATTCTCCGATAAAGCGTGTAACTTTGTCATTTTCGTGTCGTTAACATATACTAGTATAATATGTATCCTGTTTAAATTTATTAAATCCATTATAAATGATTTTAGTTGTTTAGTTTAAACACGAGAGTCAGAGGTGGGAATACAATGGTTAACAAAAATCAAGTATTTCTTAAAATCTCCCATGCACTGTTTCTCATAAGAGTTTTTTAGTAGTTGAAATTTTGATATTTCTGAGACCAAAGTTGCACACTTTAACGGAGAATAAGCCTATGAGGATACTTTATTAGTAGTTGAAATTTTAATATTTCTGAGACCAAAGTTGTACACTTTATCGGAGAATGAGCCTATGAGGATACGTAAATTATCGTTTGATTTACCGATATTACGTTATTTATTGGTCTTTGTATTATACACCCGGATTATACACTTACAAAATCGGAATCAGAATCGGCCGTTTTGAAACTATCTACGATTGGAATTGGCATGGGTAGATCGGTCAAACATGTGCTTTTCCCGATCCAGGTGTAAAATAAGTACCAGCGTTCTTCAACGCTGGGAAGGTAACAGACTCACAGGAAAGGAGGTGCAGCGATCCACTAACAAATAATGTCCATATCGCTTCAAAAGAAAGATGACCATTCCAACCTGGACAATTACAGGTTAACACAATGAAATGGAATATTTGCAATGTAATATGTACAATGATCTTTTCTGAATATAATTGAACAAAAACACAGTGGATAACAAGGTTTTCTAATATTCTATCAAATTAGTTTAAAAAATTGAAAGAATATCTCAGGTAAAATTACCCCTTCAAAAGGCCAAAAATAAAAACGTTAGGTTACAATTATCGGACAAATTACCTTTCAGATGCTTTTTGTTTGACGTCAAACAGAGCTTCCATTTACAAGTTGTGGTCGAAAATGTAACATTCCAGAGCGAAATCGCTTGTATATTTCTTATGTATTTCATTGTTTTCTCAAACTGCTATTTTTAATATTTTTCACTTGAAATACTGAATATTAAAATTAATATCTCTAAAAGTATAATCAGATTTTGATCTTTAACTTCACAATTTGCTCAAATTAAATGTGTCAAGGAGGCAAGGATAATTGCCGATATGTGTTTTATAACAAGCGACCCCCATAAATGAGATTCTTAAGCGGCTAATGACTATGACGTTTGAGATATGAGCACTTTAGTCTAGAAACACTTTTTTTAATTTTTTATATATTTTAGAAACACTTTTCTACACATTGTTTATGAATCATAAAACAGACATGTGTATTATTTTAACATCGTGTAAATTTGATATCAAAATCTTAATTACTTCTTGAGATATTGAATTTTCAGTGAAAAACATTTATTATAGCTGCTTGAGGAAACAATAAAATACATACGAAATATCATTAGCAATTTCACTCTCGAAAGTGTAACTTTTGAACGGAAGCTCCAATTGTCGTCAACCATAAGCATCAGGAAGGAAGTTTTCCCAATTTGAAGCTTTTGATTTTGACCTTCTGAAGGGGCAATTTCACCTTAAGATTCATGGCAATAGCTGAGAAATATAAATATGTGTCAAATAAACAGAGACACAACAATTATTATTATGATTTCTGGCATATTATTGAAGGTGGTTTTTTTTTTCGAAATACTTCAAGAATAATTGTATTACTTTCTTTCGTGCTAATGTTAAGGTGATGCAAATTATGATACTGTCGAAGAGTTATCAGATAAGTTTGACATTTTAAGTCTTGAACGCTTCAGTCTTAAAGTTTGTACATAAAAGGGTGATGATAAATATACAGTCAAAATATTTTTACTTCGATCAATTTTTAGTCAATTTCTCCAAGTGTTATACTTGACATTTACCAGGAGTTGCATGATTTTGTATTAATACGTTACTAAAGGAACAAAATATTTATCCAATGATTTAACAACAACTTCAGCTGCCCACGCAAAATTAAAATACAAGGTTTCCAATAATCACCCTTGAATTGAATTATATGTAGAATTCCTATTGGCTTACATAAATATGATCTGGACATGATGTTGTCTTTTAAAAATATACAATCTATTTTGTTATTGACACAGCCATTTGTGTATCTGTTCATTCCAGTTTTTATGGAGAGTATAGTTCAACATTTTACCATATATTTGCAACCAGTGTTTCCGCCAAGGCCGTATGTCGCGAAATTGGCGCAGATGCTCAAAGGCGCAAGGGGTTCCCAAAACAAAAAGTCCAAATAGGGTTTTGGTTATAAACAACGTTCACTTATTTCAGTTTTATTCAGATTTTATTCAAAATTAAGCCTACTCTCATTTTTGAGGTGATCATTCCGAAATATTGCAATGGCGAGACGTATTTTTCTTTTATGTCGCTTTGGCCTTAAGTCAAAATCCTTAGCGGGAACATTTACCCCTTTATCTGTCTGTGTTTAGAGACATTGTTTCAGAGATGGCCTATACTTCCGTACAATGACTAATATTCCGGCCCGAGGGGCCACTCAAGTATAATGTTGCAGGCATAGCGTGACCACGGTTCTTCAAAACACCCACCCCCTAAAGGGTGGATGGATCTGAAGCAAAAATATACCCTTTTCCCCCTATTCACACCCAAAATCGGGACTTTATCGATACTGTTTTCACACTAGGGTTTGAAGTACCCTATTTCTTTAAATTGCCACAAAATTGCTGTTTTTGATACCCTAAACGGTGTCACCTGACACACCCTTCAGTCCTCAAAAACAACCCTAGTTCACCTTTTTCTTGGTCACGCTATGCCTGCAACATTATATTTGAGTGGCCCACCGGGTATTCCGGACTGTATTAAAATAAGTACCCCTTCTAGTATCTGTCACTTGATAACCACATGAGTAATCTTCTTTTAATGACAGATTCATAAATTTTATTCCAGAAATACTTCATGAGTTCAACTACCGTAATTTAACAAGAATGATACTGCTGTCGAGTTATTAGATAAGGTTGTCATTTTAAATCTTGAAGGTTTTAGATCAAAAAAAATAACTTACAAGATAGATGTATATAGTCAAAATAGAAAATAAGAAATATAACTTCTTAGTCAATGTTTCATTGTGCCATACTTTTTGCAAATTGTATGATATGTATAAATCAATTAGAGAAACACATACCTTTTCTCTGTATGCTTATCGACTTATAAAATAAAGACTGTTTCACTTGTTTGCTGACAAATAGTCTGACAGGCACAATTTGCAGCATAATACAAAACTGAGCAAAACACCCACTCAAATCCCATTGCAACGATATTATCAAAGCAGGCCTTGATGCTTATCAGGAATGTTTCAAATCTTGTCTAGCATTCCTGAGATTGAGAGATTTACTTATACATGTATTTATTTCTTAACACTTAAAAGTCATTAGTTAGATATAGATGACATTATCAGATCTTGGGCAATTTTGGAGATTATAAAAACAGGCCTCAATGCTTATTAGGAATGTTTCAATACTTGTCTAACATTCTCGAGATTGAAATTTGAGATCTACTTACACTTATTTCTTTACACTTAGAAGCTTTTAGTTAGATATAGATGACATATCAGATCTTGAGCAATTTGTAAAAGCTTATTTTACAATGCAAAAAATTAAAGCTAAATGATAGTAAAAAATTTAATTGTAAAGTAGGAGTGAATCTGATCAGAAGTAAGTAATCTTTGTACTCTCAAATATTTTTTCTTTATACATAGTATCAAGACATATAATATATGTGACCCGTCATATCGAAAGGTACCTTAAGGTCGGTAAAATTAAAATTGATTTTTTGGTCTCATCTGAAAGATTATATTTTAAGCTTTAAAATGACACCTTGCTTTTGGTTATTGGATGTTCGATTACAAAGTTATACATCCAAATTGGTAAAAGGTATCGGGCTGATTCCGAAAACTAAAGTTCTGAGAAAATCAAGTTTAAAGTTTCTGTACTGGTTAAACGTGAATGGAGAAAGGATTTTTATCTCGGTTTTTAAAACATTTGTCTTATGTTTTGGATGTTGGAACCTGGTTAATATGATAGAATACACTTCAAAGGTAACGTTTCTGATGAAATTAGAAATTCGACCTTGGACGTGATTTTTGACTATGCTCAGCTTCAATGGCCTGTATCTCGTAATTTACTATGCCGGTATTAAGGTACCTTTCGATATGACGGGACACATATTATTAGACACTTGATATCAAATTCCTAAAATTATCTACATTGTACTATTAAAATATTACGAAACATATAAGTTATTGCACATAAACAGTTTGCATTATCAAGAATTCTTATTTGTCTATAATTCTAACATTTGCAAACTTTGACAGCTCTTGCCTTGATCTCTAGACTACCTTGATACACTTTCAAAGCTTTTGACCAATATTGTGAAAACGAGCTCTTTTTTTCAAGAACTGTATCATGAAAAGTTTGCCTTCATGGTGCACTTTGTGTACTCATTCTATGGTTGAAGAGATATCTATTGAATAGATCCTTTGATAAAGAAAAAGAGGTGTCGGAGCAAGAAAGCAGTATTGAAACATCCAATCGCTCAACAATTGATTTATTGAGTGTCTTTTGGAAATTATTTTGTATAGTAAATCAATGGGAAGCTAATTTGTTGAGTGGTCCCATAGAGGTAGGTTAAGGATTATTTATGCAAAGGATGGGAGTGCACATCCCTATTTTTTGGAACAGCTCAACCAGTATCAGCCCCACCTTCATGGTATTGAATAACTACCACTACATTGTTTCAAAATCAGAATACTAGCTTGACAAAATTAAGAAATGGTTCATCACTTGTAAAGGAAAACCTTTTAATGTCGTTTATTCTGTTCAATTGTATCAATGTCGAGATATTTTGTTATTAAATGCAGAAGCAAAAAATCACAATTGTGCCACTTTTACTAGGAAAGAAGGTTGTGCATGGAAATCAAGGAGAGCATTGTGCTTGAATTTAAAAATTAACGACTGTAAATTAGGTTCATTTGGTGACATGCAATTTAACGTCTCCTCTTTCCATACTACCAAAAATTAGAATAATTGGTCAAGACGTTAATGTACTCAATGTGACTTGACACCCTTCATTCTCTACCAACATTACCATCCACGTGACAGAAATAGGAACTGGTTTGTCAACAGAACAGGTAAAGTAAATCAGACCTGCCAAGGAATGACTTAACACTTGCATTGAAGATGGCCACTTAGATCTCTTTAGCGTTCAGTCAATTCGTTTGCTGTGTATAAAATCAATTCCAGGAAATACACAGTTATTCCTGTGAATGTTGATGATTCCTTAATAACACATGGGAGATGTTTATTTATGGAATCGATATTGTTTATGCGCATTTTTTGAAGTTTACATCTCAATGCATGGTTTATAAATTACAATGAACCAACAAAGAATAGATAAACAAATGATTTAGTATCAATAAAGAGAAGGTGACTCGCGAGTATAAAAAGAGATATGTTAACCTTGACAAAATTAAATTCCAAATGGTATAGTAATGTGAGAAATTAAAATCCTTTGATTAAACAATCAAAATATATTCTGGAGGCCAGAATCAGATTTCATGTAAATTTGTAGAAATGCAAGTAATGATATATTAGTAGAAGGGAGCGTGGCCGAGCGGTTAGAGCACGGGTCTCGTAATATAGAGATTGTGGGTTCGAGCCCCGGGCCGGGCGGTTTTCGTCTCCTTGTTTACTTGGGCAAGAAACTTTACTCTACTTGCTCCGTGGTCGGACAGTCACGTAAAGCCGTGGGTCCCCTGTGCGAATGCTCCTTCATGGGGCGCTGCATACAGTGTATACCTGGTGAGTCTATACATAACAGAGAAAAAAGACTATCATGGCAAAGTATGTACCAAAAAGTTAACAATATGTTTAAATAGTGTTTAAAAGCTCTGTACCTTGAAGCATAAATTACTTGATTTTGAGTTACTTTCAGATCTGATGGATGTAGGCACTGGTGAAGTATAATAATACTAAATGTAAGGATGACAGGATCAAGCTTTAAGAGCAAAATGATGTTATTGGTGATTTTTTCATAGATAAATGTCTGGGGAACCTGAACTTGAAAATAAGTAAGAAATTGTGACTGAAAACTGTGACTAACTGAGATCAAGGAGAGATAAATAAAGATTGAATATTCTTTATTGATTGATTCTTTAATGAGAACTGATTACAATTCGAAATTTGAAATCTTGTTTTAACATACATCATTGATATTGATATTATATTATTGAGAGTAGGGTACATATGCACAAAACAGGACTGAAGTTAGTCCAGGGACAGTTCGGTATTTCGACAGGTTATCCGACAGTTTTTGTTCTCCGACAGCTTTTTTTTTCGACAGGTTTGAAAGTTGTGAAACAGAAACCATCACATATCTCTTAGATGATGTGGACGGCTTAGGTCAATAAAAATGTAGGTCATTAATTAAAATAGAAAATGAAAAAAAAATTACAGGGAATGACCATCTTCCATTACTCGATCCTGAAAATCACAATTTGTTTTTGATCTGTGACAATTTATGTCCATTATCGTATCTAACTAAGTTTTATACACACCCGTCTAACTAAGTTAGTCCCGTACTACGTATATCATTTTTGTATTCTAAGAGTAAATTCGATGTTCTAAATTAGACAAATAAATGAATCAAATCATATAACTTTTAGATTTAATCTTTAAACGAAACAGAAATTATTATTTGAAAATTTTAAATAACTTTAGTCCTGTTTTGTGCAAATTGACCTGTGTGTTTTTCCTAGTTAGAAGCAAACATGGTTTCAACAATTTATTGAATTAAATAACTTGCAACGTTTTCTTGGGTTAGATAGCTTGAATGTCTGGGATGTATGCATATTGGTCATTCTAATATCTCAATACATTTTACCTAGTAGCACATCTGGTGTGTTGGTATGTTAAGTTGTTAAGATAAATAGGATCAGACATTTGATCCATGAAGTTAGTTTGTTCTGCGTTTGATTGATATTAATTAAGGCATGGGTGAACTACAATGATAATAAAGATAGATATGATATCACATTTTCAGAGAAATATATTTGTAATAATTGTGTCATTAATATATGTATAAAAACTAAAGTAAATATTTCTACACAGACATATAATCAAATGAAGCATTGTTCTTATACCCTCCCGCTCGAAAGTATTTCCGCATAATTAAAAACGTTCAGAAACCTCATTTTTATAATAAACGACCTAAAATAATCAAAGATATATACTAGCATAGGTAAATATTCAATATGAATAAATCGTTTTTGTTTTTTTAATATTTAATCTTCCATTGCTATAGAAATGGCTCTTAAGGTCATATACAAATACACAACAAGTACAAATCTCATTAATATGTAACTCATCGATTTTTCATAACCTCTGACGAAAGTACTAATGTGAATTACACGCCATGTTTGTCAAATAAAATGAATGCAATTCCGGATCAGTTAGTTAGATAATTATATAATACAGACTCTGTCAAAAAAAATTATGAAAATCGGATAAACGCCTTTTGAGATATGGCTGAATAAAGATTTTGTGCAGAAATACTTTCGAGCGGGAGTGTACGATGTTCTTATACAATTTGTACATAAATATCGTTATGCAATAAGCTTCAGTTATCAGACAATTTACACCGAAATAATAACAAGTCTTTTTACTTAACATGACAATTACTTTGGTACCTTTCTTGTGAAAAAAGAGACATTCTTTTTAACTTTGAAACAATTAATGCAAGCATGGAGACATAATGGCAAATGAAGATAAAAATTAATGTTTTAAAATGTTAACCATGAAATTCATTAATGTTAACATCAGATTATTGGTTTTTGAACTTGGTAAATGTTATTTCAGAAGGCTCAATCTATACAAATATTTTAATGTTGTTAGCAACCTTGAAGCATCATACTCATTAGAAAAAAGGCGATGAGGTCTTCGGGGGAATCCA
>JXSR01S040858.1:1782-15996 GCA_000969725.1 Ophiothrix spiculata | reverse complement strand
TTTCCATGTCAATATCCTAATCATAGTGTCACATTTGACCTTGTAGTTGACTTTTTTTAGACATTGTTAGATAATTGTTATAGTACATAGTTGCTGTTAGATAATTGTTACAGTACAAAGTTGCTATATTTAAACATCCAGTACAAGAAAACCCCAACTCCAAGAGCTCCCCTCTGCAACTATAAACTAGAAAAATTATCTAACAATGTCTAAAAAAGTCAACTACAAGGTCAAATGTGACACCATGATTGGGATATAGACATGGAAATGCTTGTTAGTGATTTGAAAGCCATTTTCAGAGATTTGTATGCATTTATATTTTACAGAACTTAACAGAAGGGAGCTATTGGAGTTGGGGTTTTCTTGTACTGGCGTATTCAATTATCTAACAATGTCTAAAAAAGTCAACTACAAGGTCAAATGTGACACCATGATTGGGATATAGACATGGAAATGCTTGTTAGTGATTTGAAAGCATTTTCAGAGATTTGCATGCATTTATATTTTACAGAACTTAACAGAAGGGAGCTATTGGAGTTGGGGTTTTCTTGTACTGGCGTATTCAATTTCATATAACACTAGAGAGGCCAAACCAGGAAAGTTGGGAGTAGCCAACTTTCCTGGCCAAACAGAAATGTCTTGAAATGGGTACACAAAAATGGCGGTTACCTTTACAAACAATGAGGCCCTACCCCTCTGGATTTTTGTTTACATGCCCAAACAATTTTTGCTTGGTCTATAGATATACAAAAAATGCTCATCAGAAATAAGTCTCAACAAGAAAGGGAGTTGTACTCATATTGACCATCACACTGAGCTAGTTTCAAAGTGTGTGTCGTATTCCTGTGTCGTGATTGTTGCACAACTATAGGCAAAATAATAATCAATTGGACAATTTAAACAAAAATCCATAGTAGGGGTTGCATTCACAAACGAGGGGCCCTGTACTATGGATTTTTATTTACACTGTCCAATAAATTAATGCTTGGCCTAAAGCATGATGTCAAAAATTTTAAGTGTGCAATCTTGACCTTATTGCGCTTTAATTTTTTTTCATCATAGTACAGGGCCCCTTGTTTGTGAATGCAACCCCTACTATGGATTTTTTGTTTTTTGATGTCTAATGAAATATTTCCCTTGCTCAGGTCACAAGAAAGATTTCATTCACATTCCCTATTCACAAGTATGGGATGAATGTAACTATTTAATCATAATAATACTGAAATTTTCAACTCCTTAATAATTGTAGGTGTGGTTGATTTATCAACAATATTTTGCACCCTTGTATTTTCAGACTAAGCTGGTCCTATATGAAATTTCACAGAAGTTTGCACTACTTTCGACTACATCAGATGTGATGACATAGTCCTACTGTACACGGTGTGCATACTTGGGTTTCTGTTGACATGCCTTATGTTGACATAAAGCATATCTTGACATGTCGACATGAAATCTCATTCTTCGACAAAACTGGACAAGTAATATTTAAACGGTTGCAACACAAAACCCTGATAGCACAAAATGATTTTGGAATCCCACGTGTTGATTTTCTATGTGAAATAGTTTGGTTAACACAAAATCCTGATATCACAAACTAAAATCTCACACCACAGTGATTTTGTGTTAATGAGATTCCCCTGTATCATTATATATCTACTTTTGTGCATGTTATAAACCATCAAACCAAGTTCCATAGATGGTAGGAATGTATCAAAAACCGTATCTTGTGCGTAAAGAGGTGTCTGGAAATAGCAAAGTCTTACTCCGAAAAACTTGTCTCAGGCACCTTTTTTCATCGAAGATACCATCCTACCAACTGTCTTTGCATCAATACCATGCCATCTCCATTTCATTCGCTGTGACTCTTTCTACCACTGTTGATTTGCTCATCCCTACTTCCCCCGTTGCTGGTTTCCATATCTTCTTCAGTGCTATGGTCTGCTAACATTGATTTGCTCATCCCTACTTCCCCCGTTGCTGGTATTCATCCCTACTTCCCCCGTTGCTGGTATCCATATCTTCTTCTGTGCTATGGTCTGCTAACATTGATTTGCTCATCCCTACTTTCCCCCGTTGCTTCAGTGCTATGGTCTGCTAACATTGATTTGCTCATCCCTACTTCCCCCATTGCTGGTATCCATATCTCCTTCAGTGCTATGGTCTGCTAACATTGATTTGCTCATCCCTACTTCCTCCATTGCTAGTATCCATATCTTCTTCCGTGCTATGGTCTGCTAACATCGGCCTGTTGGATCTGAAGATAATCTCTGGCCCACCATCATAGATTGAATGCAGATACCTCCACATGTCTTCTGAAATCTGCCCAGAATCTGCACCTGTGAATTCCAATATGAAGGGGAAATATTTTTATTAAATCTTATTGGAATGGATCCTACCTTTTTTTACACTAATATTTAATAATCTAACCTTAAATAATTTTCACCACAAACAGCACCGCAAATGAATTCACATTCAACACGCACATGCATTGTGCAGCCGATAACACGAAATGCAATGGAAAGTTCAGCTTTCTCGCATTGCGTTGATGCAAGTGGTGTTGCCCCATCTACGCATACATTTGCATTTCACATCGTATCTTAATTCAACTTTACATCAAGTCTCCCAAGCAATACACCAATTCCATCCACAGCACAAGACCGCATCTCCAAATCTGTTTACATATAGGCAGTTACTGCTACAGTATCACTCTCACATTCGCAATTTCACTTGTATGTCCAGCTTATAAACAACCCTGCAGGGCTACATGACCCGAAATGTCTACATATTATTTTACCACAAATTTCTATCCTCCTGCTGTGGTGTAGTAGACTAAGTAATTGTCTTGAAATCACATATGTCACCGTCCATCCCAAACCAGCCATAAATGCAGCCTCTTGCCATTTTCACTTCTTTTAATATTTGCACAGAGCATGTTACAGGGATTAAAATGACACCTCAATAAACTTCACTCGATTTCCAGACATCAAGTTATGGTCCTTGAGGTTGTCAGGTAATAAAATGTATAACAGAGATAAATGCATTTTCATTAAGCCCTATACTTTCTGTTGGTTATCCTCAATACATACAGATTTATATCATGATTACATTGATTTGAGCATGAAATAAAACTGTGACATCATGATATAAAACAAATATTGAATGCCTATGCATGTGCAATAGTACAAAATATATCATTCAGTCAAATTTGGACTGATCCATTTCACTCGGCTATGCCTCGGGAAATAGAAAAGTCAAAATTTGACCTCATGATATATTTTGTACTATTGCATTCTCAGGCATTCAATATTTGTATAAATAGTTCATATTTTTTGATTACTTTCTTGAAATGATACTTTGCTGGTGTTTTGAAGTAAGCTCAAGGATTGTGAACCTGTCAAAAATCAATTTGGGGAAATTACGGCCTGAAGTTGACTTGTATTTTCATCTGTAGCGTGAAATGAAGTTTACTGCATTTAGAGCTCGTTTGAGATGGACAGTCACATACTGCTGCTCGGTGTGGGTTTGAGTCCCAGGCATCACATGTTATGATACCAAAACAGCATTTTTTAAAAATTAGGCATCAAGGCCTACAATATGGTAACAACACATGTTGGCATACCCTTTGGAAAGTTGTTAAAAGGGCTATCGAAGTGTTACCCTATTTAGACTCAACCCCGCTTTCACACATGTAAATTTTGTTATTATTTTTAAAGGTCACTGACCCAGTTTGATACTTTTGTGCTACATACCGTGTTTAAGGGTTGCATGACCCCCTTTTGTGTTTGCGATTGGCCTGTTATCTATTGGACCTGGTGGTTCTGTATACAAATGAGAAGAAAACAGTTTAGATTAATTTGAGAAACGCAATAATAGTTCAAATTCTTTTCTAAGCAAAATGAATTGTTGTTTTGTCACAAATAAAATGGTCCAGGAACCATGGTAAATCATATATTTTGGTCCAAAACTGACCTACCCATCATGTTCAAAATGCAAATTTGCTTGTAGAAATGTGCAAATTAAAAAAAAAAAAGTGATTAAAAGCTACTGAGTCACAAAGATTAAAACATTTCTGGAAATGAGGGGTTGACTGAACCCTTAAAGGGGCAATTCATGATCCACATTTCTGGAAATGAGGGTTGACTGAACCATTAAAGACACCCTTAAAGGGGCAATTCATGATCCATATTTCATCCCCAAGGTCACCATTATCAAAATTCAGATTTTGAGCTAATAAGAATACTTTTAGCTAATGAGAACCCTCACATTTGTTAAGTGTTCTTGAGAAAAATGAAAAAGTGTGTCATTTACTAATTACTGTTGGGGCTAATTACAACACAGTAAAGTTAGTAAACCTTGTAACTTGAAAATAATGATAAAAATCACATGACATTTTTGTTTGGTGTGCATTTATCTAACTATACAGAAAAGAAGTGAGGTTAAAATCATATTGAAATTACGAATTGCACCTTTATTAAGCAGACTGACACTTCGAATCTGGATTTTTTTTTTGCTTTCACTTTTGCAAAGGCATTTGAAATGCAGCTAATAAACGGGTTATACATAAATTTCAATAGCAAGTTGATGCAAACTCTGTGAAATTAAAATGCCACACAAAATTCTACCAAGAATCTAATGCAGCTTTCATAATTATTGTCGCTTTGCAGCTTTGTAGTTTTGTAGCTCTGTCGCTTGGTTTGTTTCACACTTTTGTAGCTTTGCAGTTTTGCTGCTTCATGTCGCTCTGAAAGTTGAATTCATTTCAACTTTCGTGCAGCTTTGTAATTTTGTAGCTCTGTCGCTTGGTTCTTTTCACACTTTTGTAGCCTTGCAGTTTTGCTGCTTCATGTCGCTCTGAAAGTTGCATTCATTTCAACTCAGAAAAATCTTGTTGTGCGACAAAATTTTGCCGATATCAATTATCTCAGCGACTTGTAGCTTTGCCGCTACGACAACTGTAAGCGGCAAGTTTTTGCAAAATAAATATGTCATGCAGCAACAAAGCTGCAAAACTACACGAGTATGAAAGCAGCATGACCCCACCAATATTTCCATTTTTTTCATCACTGACCTATTTGCTTTGCCTTGACAAATGCCTCCCACTGCTTGAACCAGGCAAGACTGATGCAATATATGATTGATGATTGCGAGTCATCCACTTGGAATTCTTCATTTAACTGCAAAAGAAAATAAGAACGACAAAATGTTATTCACTTGGATCTGTGTGATTGCTATATCTGAAATATGACTATTGATGTTTCAAATAATTCTCGGACACGAAAATTTAACGTCTGACGTAACACAATTGCGTGCGCATTTTACACGAGTAAACAACGCTTTTCAGGCACGCACGATGTCGCGGTACTGTGGATCACTGATTGGAAATGGTGTTGCGTACTTCCTGGCGTCCCATTCGTTGCCCCAACTTGTAGATTCGCGGTGGCTGCGTTCAGAAATCATGTATGTGTCTGAAATTTATTTGAAACAATAATAGTAAGCTTCCTATCCGGAAGGTGTCAGATTCTAGCCTCCCTGTTGAGAATACTTCAATAACTCTTCAACCACTAATTGTATCTCCCTACAGAAAAATACCCTTGTTGATTTTACATCCATAGCTGAAAGTGCATTGCCCGACATCATTTTCACACAAGTGTGTTTTGCCAAGTGGTTATTAGACATTAATAACCTGCGTATTAGCGCGATCCAATCTCATGATCTAATAAGATTATTTCTATTTTTACGCAAACAACTGCGCGGTCATTATCAGGTAACAATGACTTCTTATAATGACCTGCGTATGTGATGTCATTAGCGCTGAATGCGTTTTCTCATAAAACACCAATCAAGCGCGCATATGCACCACACACACACACACACACACGTGTTTGTCATATTACGCGATGATGTAATATTTCTTTTAATTTGGCCATGAGCCACTATCAGAAATTAAATATAATGAATCTTGAATCTTGATCGTCATGCCTGGACTGATCGAAATTCTCCTATAGGGATAAGTAAATCATTAAGTACAAAATGAGTTTAATAAAGAATTTCTTTATAAAATCACGCATACAAGGCATTAAAAATACTGAAAGACGGTTATTAATGACAATAATAACTTTTCACCATCTTTTAATTCGGTCATTGTTTAAAATCGTTGGTGTTTGTTTTGTGCCTCGGTACTTTTCTTCGGTTCTTCGGGAGCTGAGCTCCCTCAGAAAGGTACCTCGGCCCAAAACACTCTGATTCTAAACAATGACCTCAAAAAAGATGGTGCGCAGTTATTATTGTCTAACTAGATACTAACTTAATAAATGAGCTCATTGATTACATTTCTGAGGATTTGCTATCTGATTGAACAACTCTATCATTATCACCGATAGCTAAGATATTTGCAAATTGGTGTTTTTATGTTTAATATATAACACACTTTCAATTCCAGTAGCAATTCAAAACTAAACCGACGGTTGACATTCCGGAACCATCGGTTCTGGCCAGTTGCTATTGTCCTAAACAAAAGCAACCACCCAGAACCGCCGTTCCGTGGTCCACCGCCGGTCGAGTTTGAAGCACCCCTGAGGTATTTTCAAGTAACATGGTGCACATTACTCTTTAATTAATTTCCACCTTGTCAATTGTTTTGATCACTTAATACTTACTTTAATAAATGTCTGCATTTCTTCCCTGCGCCTCTTCTCTAACTGTTCAGCCTCCGCTTGACAGGTGGCGCATGCATATAGATGATTCACAGCTGGTCCACCACCATACCTGCAGGAAAAATTGCACATAGGTAGACTTTTGTCCCAAAGAACGTATTTACGCACATTCATGCGAAAATGCACACTGGAGGTACAGACAAAATAAAAATAAAAATATATTGGAAAACATGAAAACAAAAATCCGGGGTAAGGGTTGCATTTACAAACAATGCAACTCAGTTACCGATTAGTAAATCCATATAAAAGTATACATTTCTAGATGTGCATTTTCATATAGAAGATGATGGTTAGGTCAGTATTAGACCAAAATGTATGATTTTGGACTAAGGTCCAAAAAACCCTTGTTCTTGGACCATTAATTTATAAACAACCTAACTATATTTTGAAAAAATAAAAGTTTAACCTCTTATGCTTTTTTGAATCTAGAAACACATGTCTAGGAACGCAATTTTCAAATTTTTGATTTTTGACTTACTTTTTGAAATATTGCCAAAAATAGGTCCAAAATTGGCCCAAATGATTTTTTTGTCATTTTGGCCTATTTTAGGCAATATTTCAAAAAGTAAGGTAATGAGAAATGTGTTCCTAGACATGTGTGCTAGACATGCAAATAATAGTTGGCTGAAATTAAATGTGGATTTGAATCGCAGAAGGTGGGGTGTACTTTGGTCTTTTCAGTTTTTCTCCCAATTTTGGAGGATTTTTGGGTTATCCTGGGCAAAAAACCCAACAATGCACGACATAGTTTTTTTTTTGTCGCTTAAGTACCAATTCCACTATGTAACTTTAAAGATACTTTAAATCTCCTCTCCTTTACAAGGCAAACACACTTGTCATTTTACAACAAAAATTAAATAAAGTATTCTGAATATAAAGAAAAAGGAAAATTGTTTAAAAGATGATTTCACTACCTGTCATGTATATACTGCCAGACCGGTTGAGGTACTTTGACTACAAGTTGATCTACATATGACGCCTTGCTGGGTGGTACACCTGCCAAAGATACAGGACATAACCAAAGAAAAACTTACAAATAGGCTCATATGTGATGGTGATAAATACACAAAAGAAGGTTGAAACTTCTGCATCACAAATATTTACTAACCTCGCTTGGAGGCCTTTCGCAGATACCATTTGGCGTCTTCAGCAATGAGAGATGTTATGATGTCTGATCGTCTCTAGAAACACTGATGGCGACATAACTTCCAATCCAATCTTGACATCGTAACTATTTGGTCGAAAGTTACTTCACCATCGGTGTTTCTAGGGACGATCAAACATCGTAACATCTCTCATTGCTGAAGACGCCAGATGGTATCTGTGTGAAAGGCCTCCAAACGAGGTTAGTAAATATTTGTGATACAGAAGTTTCAACCTTCTTTTGTGTAAAGAAAAAGTTGCTTTATGTAAAGAAAAACTTGCTTACAACTGGTGCACTGTTTCATCATACAACATAGATCGACATCACTAATAACCACAAAATGGCGGACTTCATCTTCCAAAAATTTTCAGTTAAAAATCTCAAAAAATTGATCATCTTGGCACATCATTTGAGACTTGCCTGTAAAACAATGTATTCTATTACCTTTCTGATATACTGGTTTCAAAATATAACAAGTATTCACTCTAGAAAATCACAATTATCTGATCGAACCCAACACATGGAAAGGGGAAAGTTTGATTTGTTTACGTTCGTCACGACTGTAGTACAATACTACGATCATTACCGCTACAAGCAATGACCGCTACTGATGTATGCTACATTGGGAAGTTGGGTCTGAATAAGAGATAAATCACCCGGATACATAGATGGCTCTATAATAAATTAAGCATAATATTTCTATAAAATATGGCAAAACAGTGAACATGACAAGTATTCACACTTTCCTCATGTTACATTCTAGGCCAATTAATAGAAGTGCTGCATGGTGAAAAGCTTCCAAAATTTCTTGAGAACTTCAGAAAAAACATATAATTTGTTTGACATGTACCAAAATATTTATAAAAAACTGTCTGGTTGTCTTAATATCACAAACATGGTATGAGACTACTATGTCCTATATTTTGTTTGACAGTTTCATTCACAAAAAATAATTGACCACTATAATCATCCCCCAACTCACATAAATATACCACCAAAAAACACCAAAAGAACAAATCACAGTGTACACTGCTCTCATTTTTGAAGAAATTTGAAGATTCCTCAACTGATTCCCAAACTAATAAAGGACATTTGTGTAATCAACTATTCAAAGTTACACAAACATGTGCAAGTGGTTAAATTTCTGTATTTTGAACAAATTTCCTACACCAAAAAATGTGAACCCAATTTTTAGGCAACATCAAAAAATTGGCAGCACAGGATAACAATTTATCTATTGCACTATGCACAAAAACAAATGTTCTAGGTCCCCTCCCCTATGGGGGAAGCGGATTAGCGCAACAGTATTTCCCTTGCTTTGCACCATTGAGTCCCGGGTTCGATTCCCAATCTCGGCGCTGTATGTGCAGTCGGTTTTCAGTCCATGCTCGATTCCGCAGGTTTTTCTCCGGGTCCTCTAGTTTTTCTCCTGCACTAAAACTGAATATTAAAGAAAGATCTAGATCCCCAATGGAAACCAGTTTCATTAGAGGCTTTCTTGGGTTATCATACACTTTCAGCCCAAAGAACTCTTTCTTTTCTTTTGTAATTAAAAGTTTAAATCAATTTTATGTACCTCCATGCTTGCACAAGAAATCATTGTTCGACACCGGTCCTGGTTCTGCAAACGTGTTGAATTTATTCAGCCATTCTAGCGAGATGTAGAAGTGTAGTAAGCTTGGCTGGAGAGGAGAACAAAATGGACACAAAGAAATCATAATATACATCCTATGAAAGTCTGTCTTCATGTAAAAATAACTTGTGACCTTTAAAAAGGTAGAATAACATTTACAATTATTTTCACAAATCTCTAAATTAAGCACCAGGGTTTTGCGCGATCATATTTTTCAAAAAAGCGTGAAAATATGTGAAAAAAGTCAAAAAGCGCGAAAATGGGCAATCCCCAATTAACCCTGTTAGTCAACCAAGAATACCAAAAAAATAAATAAAATAAAAATAAAATTGATGCCTTATTAAGCTTCCATATTTTTACATTTCTTTTTGACTGTAAATTGTCAAGAAGAAGATGGAAAGTCTTGAAAACAGGATTTGCATGTTATTTATTACATTTAAAAGAAACAATTTTGATAGTTTGAGGAATCATCTAAGTTTTAGCCGATATTTATATAATATAATGAATATACGATCAATTCTTGTTAGTTTATTGGTGAATTTAAATATTGTAAAAAGTGTTTTGGAAAAAAATGGCAAAAATTTGTGATGGGTCCCAAAGAGCGCGATTGAGACATAAACGTGAATTTTGGGATCGCACAAAACCCTGGTTCTTACTCTAATGTGTTTAATTGTTGAACTACATTCACATAGTTTTCTATGCTAAATGCTGAAGATGTAATTTGTTAGGGACTTTCTGGTCTTCTTACAATATGTGATGCAATGTCTTACTTTAGAAGGGCCCTGTCAAGCCTTCAAGCTCCTTCATTTTCAGAAATGTTTTTGCTCTGTAAGTCAGCAACAGATAATTAAATCCAAATAAAAGTATACGTTTCTAGAAGTCATTTTTGGACCAAATTGTGAAATTTTGGCCCTTCCAAAAAAGGTCAAAAAATCATGTTTTTGGCCAAAAAAAATCATGTGAATGTTAACTACACTTTGCTTTGGTAAAATTTTGAGCTGGTTAATTTTTAGAACCTAGAAAGCAATATCTAGGAACAATTTCTGCAAATTTTTGATTTTTTTCTTCTTAGTTTTTGAGATATTGTCAAAATTTGGTCCAAAAATTTCAAAAATCCCATCGCTATTTTTGGTGGGATTTTGACCTATTTTTGGCAATATTTCAAAAAGTAAGGATAAAAATCAAAAATGTGAGAAATGCATCCCAGATATTGTGGAATTCAATGACATCAAGTCAATTCAGACACAAGGATTCTATTCAGGGGCAGAATTTTTAATTGGCAGTTGATATGGTTAAAATTGCTGTTATAAGGAATTAAAATCACTTAACCCCTAACATCTACTAGCCATTTAACAAGAATCCTCATTGGCTGTTTAAAAAATGTTAACTTGTGCAGCCAATTATAATGTGTTTTTCAATATGCTGCATTAAATATTTCATTTTCAATGCCTACGATTGGTCCAATAAATGAAAGCAATTGTGTTTTGACCAATGAGTGGGAAGTTCTCAAGTCTTACCTCTTGTTGATCACACATGTCTGATACCTTCTGTCTCTCTCGTATGCATTCATCAGACACTTTCCTACACAACACAAAAACAGAGTACAATTTCAGATTTTTTTAAATTGTACAATATGTTGTATTACATGCTAATTTTCAGGTTCCCAGAACAGAGGTAGATTTCACTAACATTACGATGCATCGTAGCTAACAAAGGGTTCAGCTCATAACTACAACTAGACTTCACAAAGACGTGAAAACCCTTTGTAGGTGTCACCGCATCGATAGGTATATGAATTATGTATTAGAAAAATCAAACCCTTTATTAACGTTGCGTTTGGTCAAGAGGTGGTCGTAGCTAACAGTGGGTTTTGGTCTTACGATGGGTTAACAATTAATTTTAATGTTAGTGAAATCGAACCCAGTGTGTGGACCAAATCCTGGAAAGAGAGTGGGACTATTTATGTTTGGAAGTGATCCCCAATCATGGCTAGAGGCATTTCCCCACAAACTTTGGAAACATGGGTCACATTTTATATAAAAATTACAGAATAAAAAATCCAAAATAAACTTGGTATAGATGACAACATTTCTTGAGTAATGGATCCATATTTTGAGAAAACCTCTAAACATCGTTCCATTTGTTGGAGAAAATCCCCTATAAAATGGGATTGAATGAAGGGTCATCACCTACATAAAGCAATTGTAAAGTTTCATTCGTATACCTTGAGCCAAATTAATGAGGCAAAAATACGTCCAAGAGTGACCCATAGAAACCTACACAACATTGATTTTTGTTAACAAAATATAACAGTAATTCAGCCCTTTTTTGACCATATCTCTATAACGAAACATAATATGGGCGTGAAAATTTACAGGAGTTATGAGAAAAATATGACCTTTCATGTGGTATCAAAATCTCCAATTTAATTTTGAGAGTGAAAGTGATTATACCACACCTTTATTTGCATTCCGTTATTTAGTTTGTGAATTTAGATAAAATTGCAATTTGTCAAAAGTAATGATTAACAAAGATATTGAAAACACAGAAAATGATTAAAAAACTTATTTATTCTTACCTATAGAATAAGACGTAAGCTTCACAATTCGCGACCTGCATATCGCTGACCTCAGTCACGTACACATCATCGTACTCATACCACTGTCCATTTAACCAGTTTTGTGCATATGCTGTGTAGTGACCGCCTGCGATAAATCAATAAAAGACAAGCTGGGTCATAATTCCCAGAATTCACAGTTATCTCCATTAGGCGATGAAAAAAACAAAAACACTGTTTTACGGGCGGGCGGACCTTCCAAATAGGGTCTGGTCGGTCGGTCTGGCATTTTTTACCCAGAATAACCCCAAATACCCCAAATTTGAGAGAAAAACTGGGGTTTTTTTACAAAGAAATTTCCTTTAAGAATTTTACCAAAATTGACAAATTTTGGCAAAGAAACAGCCAATTTTACATGATTTTGATTTTTTTAACTTTAAAAAAAAATTGTCAAAATTGCAAACTTATGGTCGGTCGGGCCCGTAAAACAGAGGTTTTTTTCCATTACCATAGTTAGGAATAAGAGATCCATTCCTGTGAAAAAAATTTCAGCTGATCTCATAATAAACTTAACTATTTATTTGACAAATGAAGGATATTCACAGATTTCCTTCTTTTTTGCAAGAAATTTATTACTGTAAAAGCCTCTTGTAAAGACCATCAGGGATTTCACCTAGGGGATTGGGGAACTTGGCAAAATCCTGCTGAATCCCGAACTGCTCCCCACATGGCGGAAGGCGGAAAGAAATTTGGAAAAATATGTCTCTTCCTGAAATAATTTCTGGTGAAACAAAAACAAGCAAACAAACAAAACATGGAATTTGCCAACTATGTTGCCAAGATGCCATATTCCCAAAATGATTTCATTTTAGGAGGGAGGGGGCAGAAATTGGTGCAGAAATTCAATTTGTACCAGTTACAGGGTGTACCAATACCTTCTTGAATAGCCCAATAAATGGGTGAAGGAGGAGGTAAATCTAACTTACCACCGGCTGTCCCATGGTGACATATCACTGATGCTAAATCATATGTTGTGACTTTATCTGTGTTCCCTGTGATGGAAGGAATAAAAAATTAGTCAAAATGAGTAATGCCTATCAATTCCAAATACATATTCTCAATTTGACTTTTACAATGCACTAGCTTATGTGCACCACCTTTCACGTGACTGTTGCAATGTTTATATGTGATGACTCATCCCAAAAAGGGGGACTTTGCGATAGAGCACTTTTCGAGAAACTGATGAAAATAGGCAGCAAAAAATAAGGAAAATAATAAGAATTTCCAGCAGATTTTCTGTTGTAAAATTTGATTGCCTTGATCAAATACAACAGCTAAGGTGTCATTTTAAAGCTTAGAATTGCTGTAACAGATGAAATGATAAAATCAAAATTGATATCATCTGCAAAGTCCCACCTTTCAGGGTGAGCCATCACATATATAGTAGCATAATTTTATATACATGCTGAAACACCAGCACACTTCAAGCAATACTTTTGAAATATCTTGCGAAAATAAAATTTTTGCTCAATTTCATCCATTTCAGAAACATGTGTTTGATGCAATATTTCTCATAATTGAAGCCCAAAATAAGTGAATTATAAGATTTGACTTATTTTATTTCCCAATAGTATAGTATAACACATTGTAATTAACTTGAGGATTTCAAAAATAAATACAAAATTGGCCATTTTAAAGCAATTTAAAATTGTGCTTGGTCTTTTACGATATCTGTTCTGTAAAGAACTTGTGTAATACCACAAACATTCATCATTCTAAAACTTTGTGCTGTTATCTTTTATGAATATACATGACCTTTCATTTGAATACAAAAATACTTGTCATGGTCAAACTAAACCCCAACACATTTAGAACATAAGAGGGTCTATTATTTACATTATTATAAAATTACATATGAAGTGGTTAAGTCAAAATGATCTTGAAATTTCATCTTCATATCTGTTTCCACAGAACCACAGCTTGATTTACAATATGGGAAAATAATTAAAATCAAATACTGCAAAATAATTTTTCATTAAGATTCACTTCTTTTTGGATAGTAATTTTGGAATTTTCTTGGTAATTGATTTAAGAGTTTTTATAGACAACTATTACAATAGTCCTGTACTGACCTTTGTTGACTAAGTAAGGTGACATATCTAGGCCT
>JXSR01S040857.1:0-11428 GCA_000969725.1 Ophiothrix spiculata | reverse complement strand
TGCACAAAATATATTAAATACGCAGTGATTTGGTCTTAATAAAATCATTTCTAGTCTCTTACACAATACAAAAGCACCAGCTCACAATGTTGTAGAATACAAAGGATATGCTATGGATCTCGTAATAGATTCTGATTGCTAGCTGCATATGGTGGCATTTCATGAGGTGGGTGAAAAATGTGTTACATGGTCAAAATGGTCAAAAAAACAATTGTTTGATATGATGTTAATATTATGATCTCTTTCAATTCAAGTAACTTTTTAGCAAAATATCACTTTTGTTTTGGCTTAAAGAGCTAGTTAATGGTTAATTACTCCATAGACGGCAATGCAAACTGTAATTTTCAAACGCGTTTTTCTCAAAATTGCCTGTTTTTACTAAAACAAGTCATAAATTGTAATGATTAATGGTAAACAGTTCATTTTTTCAGGATATGTTCTAACACTTTAATAGTTACTTTGATGCATTAAACTTGAAACAGACCCCTTAGGGTCTTGGTGTTGATGACCTTCAATTAATTAGAGGCGGGCTATACAAGGGGAGAAAATGGTGATGTTTCAAATCATTCTGTCCTAATTCCTATTTGATGCAGCTTGATCCTCTGAACATTTTGACACCAAATTTGTCAAAATCGGACAAAAAATGAGAAGGTGCTGCCCAAAAAACTGATCGAGGGGGGAGGGGATCTTAGAAAGCTCTAAAAATGATAAATTTGCCAATTACTGTAATTATATACCAAATTTTAGCCATGTTGGTGACTATCTGTATGTATTTGAGGTCACAGAATCCATTTGTGAATGTTCCAGCAGTGTCAAACCTTCCAAAATGGCGATATTGTCTCAATTTTGGTATCTACCGCATCCGTAGGCACCGCATCCTTAGGCACCACCACCCTTGTACTGCCAAGTTCAAACCATTGTCTCTCTTAAATTATGTAACCCATGAAGACCAAATTACTGCCACAAATAGCAGAAAGTATAAGCTTTCAAATGAGACATTAAACAAGTCAATAGGCCAAGGAATAGTGAATTTACATCAAAATAAGTTCGAGAACCCATGAAAAAATGTAACAACACCACCTTTTTAGCATACCCACCTAATGAAATGCCACCATATACTTCAAGGTTTATAGAGTATGGAAACTTAATAAATCCCCAAATCACAGCAAAGACAAATTGCAAAAATTTGTGTAATGGGGTAACACTTCACATTGGGCCACGCATCAAGTTAACAAAGACTGATTTCACAAATCGGCTCAAGGCTATACACCCATGGGAAGACTCTGATATTGTTTCAGTAAAATATTGCACTAGGCCTTAAAAATCTATATTGTCTTTTGGTCTGAACAAAAACAAAGAAAATTACATTAACAACAGAACAATTGCTAGGATATGTGCAAATCCTGCAGAAAGCCTCAGGATGACATTTCTAGGGCAATCTACTGGTGAATCAATACATTTGTCATATATTTATTCATTTTGCAATTATATATATTGTGAATAATCAGGAAACAAAATTATTTCAGTTGATATGATCTAAGTATTCTAACTACATGTAGAATGTTGTGACATGATTATAGCTGTCCATTTACATTTAATTTGCTAAATGTTTAAACAAATTTCAAGTGGACCGTCTAAACATTTTACCAAAAGCTTTTATGATCTACTCAAATTTAGCATTATCATAATAACAACAAAAGTCTAACTTGATCTATGTAAACAAACTCGGGGAGTTGGAATGCAAGTGTGCATTTAAAAAATATAAGAAGGCAGTCTTTATTGTTTAAAAAATATGTTTTGCAATGTTTCATCATAGAGTGGAGAACTCAAAATGCACATGGTTTGATTTACTTTTAAGGATTCACTCTTAAAAATGAACCATATTTCTTTCACTTCTCTTACGTTTTCTCATGATTTGTTATAAAGAGACATTTTTTTTCGCATATTTTGCGCCAAAATTGTTGCTGGATCTAGTTCGGCTCCGGGTCTACCCAGTCACCAAATATCATTAATGTAAGGCATGCGGTTTCCGAGATATGCTCCGGACGCCGGATAGAAAATCGGATCGCTATGTCTCTTCTGAAAAATTTCAGGCGAGACAAAAATGAGTTGGTGCACAGCACCAGCTGCAGTGATTACTACACAATTTGATTGTTCTGGTACAATGTATGATTTTTCAACAGTTGATGATGATAAGGTGACTAAGAGTTATAAGGTTATTTGACATCGACTGTTAAAGGGGCATTGGACAAGTTCAGCATCATCCCCAAACTTTTTCCCAAACATTTTGAGATTTTTGCATTATTTGAAGTATTAGTGGTAATAATGACAGCATGCAAAGTTTCATTGTCAAATTCAAACCCTATATATCAAAATATTTAGATATTCTCTTATTTCTAATTATCGTTGTCGACAACGATAAATACTGCCCTCTATAGTTGAATTTCTAGAATTGGCCTTTTCAGGAGATAAAATGAAAATTTAAAATTTCTTTTGCTTTTTCTGCAATCTATGATGTGAAAGGGATGTTTTACAAACAAATCTTTGGCTCTTTCTCATTGTATAGCATCAATAAATATGTTTAGAGAATAGCCTCATACCCAAAATCAACAAATAAAATAAAATTCAAATTTTTGACATATTTGAAGGTTTTGATCAAAATTTTCCTGATATTTGGTAATTGACTGTTATTTTCTGACATAGGAAGTGTGAATCATCCACAAACAAAATTTCAAAATTTTGTCCAATGCCCCTTAAAGAAAAAGTTGAATCAGGATTGCTTCTTTAATCATGTAAAGAGAATTAGTTTCATTCTAATTTTGTTTGATGGTAAAGTTGAAATAAAAAATCATTTGACATTTGCATACATGAATTAGTTTAAAAAGTATAAAGATCCACTCCAGAAATCCAATGTGCATTTTGAAAAAAAAAATTGATACCTCACAACACAAAATGATTTTTGATGCATATTAATATCACATGTTTGGTGAAGTTTGCACCAATGGTTGAATACTTCTATTACAGTCTTTACTTCATTATGCAGAACTACACACAGGGAAAAAATGTCCCTCAAATGACGCTCAAGAGGGTCTGCCATGTTACACTCTAGTCGGAGAGAGTACTACATGCTAGACTCTCTTTGGTGTCATCTGAGGGACATATTTTTCTGCCTGTATTATGTCTAGGCAGGATAAAAAAAAACCCTACATACCCTATTTTTGTGCAACCTATTACACCAATATAAGGGTTTATTTTGCCTTATTTCAGTGTATGGATTTCAGCTGTCTATTTCAGTGCAAACTGTATAACAAATCTTCCATCTTCATAGAAATCATACTTTTTTTTGACAGAACTTCTACACTGAATGCCCCTAGATTTGCTGCTAAGATTGGTACATACCCATCACTTTTGAATTTGAGTTCCCCCAACTCTCATACATACTATATACTTGCCATGTTAAAGTTTGACGTCATAGGTAGGTCTGCAACGAACCGCAAATATTTTTACATTGACTTTACAAACAAGATGTATCCCGTTTTCCACAAAAGCCTATACATAAATGTCAGTGCAAGTATATATAGGAAGCGGTATCTGAAAGTTTTAAAGATCACCCAAAAGACATACAGCCAAAACAATTTTATTAATGTGATTCATATGCCATCTTTGCATAGTCACTTTGCATAGTAGCACAATTCTCCGACTTAAAACTGACAGTCCACAGACCAACACTGTAACGCAAGGTTATCTTTTCTTGCAAAAAACACACTTTGTATTTTGCTGTAAATCAACATTTTAAGGTCGGACATGTTTTTTGACATCTTTTTTTTTTCAATATTCCTAATTTTTCTATCAACAGAGAGAAGACGACCTAACATTATGCTGTGGCATCAAACATTTATCATAGATTAACAGGGCTGTAACCCTTGCAATGCCAGGATTTAATCATGCAGTTGTGACTATTTGGACTTCGGGACTATTTCTTTATTTTCAAATGTAGGATTTTGTAGGATTCAGCACTGCAAGGGTTTAAGATCTTTCTCCAATCATACAAAATTTGTAGTAGATTTGTATGGAAAAAGCATCAACAATTTCTAAATTTAGCACCCGGGGAGGCCACTCAAATATAATATTGCAGGCACAGCATGACCAAGAAAAATTGAAGAGTGTTTTTTCAAGACTCACTAAGTCCAACGCCTGCGGCCATGCTATATTTTGAAACCTAAATTCTTCATCCAGATTGTTCTGATGCTCATTTTACCTCATTTTGCAGGGGTCGAGGGTCCTTATCCCGACTCCAATAAAATGGTCGCGGTTCACTGCCCTGAAGGGACATTATAGAAAAGTAATAAAACAAATTTTTTTCAAAACTCACTAAGTCCGGGGATTAAGCATGATTCTAAATAATTGTCTTATTATGCGCGTGCATATAAGTGCTAGTATGAATTTTTGATCAATATATGACATAAATTTTGGTCATTGGCACTGAGCTTTGACAACAAATTCAAGTCACAAAATCAGTAGCATAATAGATTTATAATCTATGCAAATATAACACGCGGCAGCTATTGGACTAAGTGAGTTTTGGAAAAACACTCTTCAATTAGGTTTGTTTTTGAGGACTGAAGGGTGAATCAGGTGTCACCGTTTAGGGTATCAAAAACAGCAATTTTGGGGCAATTTTCAAGAAATAGGATACATTTTCAAACCCTATTGTGAAAACAGTATCGATAAAATCCTGATTTAGGGTGTGAATAGGGGAAAAAGGGTATATTTTGGATAACCCTCCACCCTTTAGGGAGTGTTTTGAAAAACTGTGGTCACGCTATGCCTGCAACATTATAGTTTGGTGCCCCCCCCCCCCCACCTGGATTTAGCACTCACTTCCAAAAGAGGCTGCAACTCTATATAGCAGTTGTAGGATGCACATCAGCTTGAAAACAAAACGCACCAAAAACGTTCTACTTTTAGCGCTCATTTCCAAAAGGTCTGCGACCCTATAGCATACAACAGCTCTGGAATTCACCCCAATTGCCCTTTGATTATTACACCTGTGAAAACATTTTGAATAGTCCTGTGTGTGGTATGCTCATGTAGAGAAGCAATTGCCACACTTTTTCTTATAACATGCCACTTTATGAGGGTTGTAGAGTATGCTTTTGTGTCAAAATAAAAGTATTCTTTGGTCAAATGCACCCTTAATGTCTTTCTAAAATGACATAAAAATGATGCCTGGTTAATTTGGAACTAGTCCATTTCTTCTTAAATACCTGAGCGATCGACCATGTTGCTACCGTTGTGTGCAGAACTTGATGATATGAATATAATCTATCAGGCAGAGTACCCGTATTTACGGCACTTTCTGGCTGCGTGCAAAAGTAGCTTGTCAAAATTCGACATAAAATTGTATGATAAAACATTGAATAAAAAAAGAAATCTCATTTCTTTTTTGTCAAGTTAATAAGATCGGTTTATGCAGAAAATAATATCCTATCGATATCAGCTTTCTGAGCTGAAAATGCCAGAATGATCTGATGTTATAAGTGGACACATTTCCCCCACCTGAGCCTCTTCCTTTCGTGACTGACCACTTGATATAAGAGAAGATATCGTGGGTAATCCCATCATGCATTGCTTCATATAGGTATATTGATGGGTGGATTTTCGTCACAGATCCAATGCGCCAAATTTGCAAAATTGGGTGTATTTCGGAAAATGTTGCCAAAAAAGCACCCAATTTGCCCTAAATTGGGTGCTTTTTCTAGAAAAATGGTATAGGGATGGGTCACAAAATCATGCTCTTTGAGGTATAGAGATAGTCAAAATTCTGAAGTCTACTTTGAGCATCCCCATACAATTTTTTTTAAGAACCCCCCCCCCCCCCACCCGGGTACAGGTAGTCATGTGATGAAATATGCCCAAAATGCAAGATTACAACAATTGACTTTGATTTATGGGCATTTCGTCTGTAACTACTCCTATTTCACATACAAACAATCCTACAGGAAGCAATGCATGATGGGATACACATCTTCTCTTACTTGAAATTATGAGCTTCACTGTTCTTTCAGTGCCTGGTCTATAAGGCCAAGTAAAAAAATATAATAGTTTCTCGTCCGTATTTTTTGGGGAAAAAAGGAGGATGAGGGCATTTTGTTTTTGTTTGTACTTACCCTGTAAATATGGGACATCCTGTTTATAACGGATATTTAAGAGTTGAAATATGGGAAAGCCCGCCAAATACGGAACAGATACGCATGCATAGACTGCATATAAGAGAATATTTCAAGATAGATCAAGAAGTGCAGATTGTGAAATAACTCGGATTTTCAGTGAAATTTTTTTTGGGGGAAAGAAAAATTGTAAAATGAAAAAAAAAATTGATGCGGCAGCCAAAACGCATGTGCACGAGAACGAGAAACTATTTTATTTACTAGAATAGTGTGCCCAGAGACTCGATGCTATAGGAAATTGTACTTGTATTGGCATTTCTATCACGGTAGACAAAATGCTGGACACTTGATCATCTAAGGATGAGCCAATCTAGTTGGTTATAAAATAAGGAATACACAGTTGTGTAACCAATTACAAAAGAGCTTTCATGGTATTTCTATCATTGTGGACAGATATAAACCCAAATTTGGCAGTTTAGGTTTTTAAATAAAATAATCAAAAAATTTCTGACCAACCGAACCAGCTGTTTCAGAAATCCACTTGGAGGCAACAAAACAATTCCTTTTTTTTTGGCCTAGTCAAGCCATGCCTGGTGGAATAGCAACAGAAGATATTGTGTCTATCCCATCATGCATTGCTTCCTACGGTAAATTTTGTACAGGAAGTCATGTGAGTAGTTAGTAATGAAACATGCCCAAAATGCAAAATTAATATAATTACCGGGAATAATTAACTTTGATTTAGGGACATTTTATCACTTAAGACTACTCACATAATTTCCTGTACAAAATTTCCCATAAAAAGCAATGCATGATGGGATACTCAAAATCTTCTCTGGAATCAAGCAGCTAATACCGACCATACGGTTTTGTTTACTAACTGTCAGGTTGTATTTATTTAGCCGAATCTATTTTTAACATTATTTGTGTTTACATAACATGCCATGCAACAGTTAGCAATTTTTATCACATAGAGTGGCACAGACATTTTGACAAGCTGTCCAATTGTACATGTACAAATATCTATTTACAGCCAAATCTTTTGTGTTTTAAATACCATACCAGTATGAAAAATTGATCTAAAGTGGCACAGACATTTAAACTAAATATCAAATCATATTTTAATATTTTATCTAATTATTTAGAAGGATCTTTATAATGCTATTTGTGTTTACATAACATGTCATATAACAGTTTGAAGATTTGATCTAGGGCAGTGTAGTTATTTAGATCGCACGCAATGATATGAATTCAATCATATGAAATTCAATAATTTCTTCGGATCATGATGACACCTAAAGGCCTAGATACACTTCGTCATTTTTATAGTCATTTTCATTCAGAATTTTTCTCATGGTGTTACTTTTTCACCACTACGTTAAATTTTCATTCAGAATGAAAATTTTAATTTTAATTTTTTCTCATGGTGTAACATTTTTGTCATAGGGTAATATGTTTGACCATTTATCAAATTGTTCATGATGGTGAAATATTTTTCGCATAATGGCACATCATTTTGAAATGATTACTCATCTGTTGCATTTTGATAATTCATAGCACATTACATTCTTTGGCAATCATTGTTTTCAAACAATACCATAATTACCTTGGTCTTTTCAATATTATCTGAAATCTGTCCTTGACAGGTAAGTAACTGTGGATTTTATTCTGAAGAACAGATTTCAATTGCTTACTGCTTCATATTTCTCCAATGAGAAACATTTTCATTTGGAATGTTTGTCACTGTCTAGATTTTTTATCATTCTAATTGGAGTTTTAGCGGATTATTCCGATCGATAATATTGTCTGGGAACTCAAGGTCCATATGCATTGGATTATACAATTGGTAAAAATGACGAAGTCTATCTGGCGCTTCAGTCAATAATCAAACTGCAGTTGACTTTAATAAAACAATACCAAAAAAATGATTTTTTTTGGTATTGTTTAAACATCTATAAAGTTTCATTTTGATGACATGGTCCATTGTACGAAAACTATTTATATATTTATTCTGAGGACCAAGAGACCACATTTATGGCTAGTTTGAGATGAACGATCACAACTTTGAAAATCATTTTCACATTCATTTTACCAAATCCTGCACCTCACAAAATTTCAAGACAAATTTTGAAAGAATCACTACATTTTTTTTTAAATTAGGTAAAATGTGGACTGCTTTAAATACCCATAAAAATGCTACATGTATAAAATGTATGTCCCCCATGGACCTCATTAAAACTGTCAAATAAAGTGTGATTTGTAATTATTTTCTTTGTTTTGGATCTATAATTTGCATAAAAGCTTTTAAACTACAGTAAACACACTAACTTTTGTAGGTAGTGTATTTAACAAATTGTCGCTAACAGGCATTTCCACAAGAATTGGTTTTTGCAAAATATCATGACAGACAACTGGAGAAAATAATTTTTGTAAGGTATATTATACCTCTGGTTCTGAACTAATTGTTGACTTCACAAGTTTAGGATTCCTAAAGGGACAGGGATGAGGGTCACTTTTCACTTAAAGGGACTGGCCTAGATTCTTCCTACTAATTTTTACCTACATATTTGTTTACTTGAATCAATAAAACATGTTTATAGTAATATAACCTACAAGAAGTTTTCCATACTTTTTGAGAAATATTGGAGAAAATTGCAATTCTTTTCCTACTTTAATTTTTTACGCCGTTGCAAAAAAGTGGTGTGAAAACAGTGTTTCTAGTTTGAAAACTTTAAAAGATCTTGTTTCTAAACCTGTAATGGCCATTCAAATTATTTTTGATGAAATTGTTTCTCTTTTAACCCTAACAGTGTAAAATCGTACAAAACCATACAAAGCCTAAGTCCAAATATGTCACCCATCAATCATTACGCAATCACCCGAGTCTATATCTAAACACGGAATGGCTAGCCTGCCTGAGTTCCCCCGTAGCACGAAGCCCACACTCTCGCCTCTGAAACCAGAGGTCGCGGGTTTGTGCCGCGGGCCCGGCGCGCAGCGCGCGCGCGATTTTTTTCTTCCTCCCCCACCCTATGACGTGTTTGTACTTAGTTTATTTTACCCCTTCCCCGTGAAAAAGCTAAAAACGGTGGGTACTGTTAGGGTTAATATGTATAAGATTATCTCTAGGAGCTTTATTTGATATATTTTATCTGGTAAATCTATCTGAGGTACAAATTTAGGATTAGAAAACACACCACCATCAAAGAATGATATATTGCAAATTAATTCTCTCTCAATTTAAGCCATTTCTGTGTAAATTTTTGTAATTATTTTTTTGGATTTTACTATACTGTTAAGCTTTATTTAGAGTATTTCCATCAGTTTTCATTTCTAAGTGGAATCTAGGCTAGTCCCTTTAAATACCTGTAAAAAAACACATGTCCATATGGACCTCATTCACTTAACTGTTAAATAAGGTGTGATTTGTCATTATTTTATTTTGAGGACCTATAATTTGCATAAAAGCTTTTAAAATACAGTAAACACATTAATTTTTGCAGGTAGTATTTAACCAATTGTCGCTGGCAGGCATTACCACTAGAATTGGTTTTTGCAATCACAAAATATTATGACAGACAACTGGAGAAAATAATTTGTGTAAAGTATTATACCTCTTTGGTTCTGAACTAATTGACTTTATAAGTTTGGGATTCCCTCAAGGCTCATTCTCAGATAAAGCGTGCAACTTTGCCGTTTTGGTGTCGCTCATGTTCGTGTTACTAGTTTAGCGTTGTTAAGCCTATTACAAATAATTTGAGTGATCTAGTTAATACATTAAAGTCACATTAGTAACATGTGTGAAGCTAAACATTTTAGCATGCCAGGAAAGTAGATAACGATTAATCTGAAAATGCAAAATCGTTACTTTTCCCCATGTCGCCAGCCATACTTTTTACGTTTTATGTGGCCCCGTTTCTAAAATATTCGGGCATTTCAAACGCAATGCATATTTTTTAATAGCCCGTAATAGGTATTAGTAATGACATATAAAGTTTAATTATATTAAGTATTTAATATGACATAATAGCTTTTTAAATCATGTCGCCAATATTGCAAACAGATACGAACCAAATTCTAAAATCGATAACAAAGTGTGAAAATCAATATGTTGATGGATGATTCCGCATTAGATTTATCAAGTAAACTTCAGTCTTGAATAACATATATGTTATATAGAATTATATATTTACAGTAATGATTTACAAGGATATTAATATCAAAAAAACCCTATGTGACTGTCACGTCGCAACAGATACGAACCACACATTTTGTCGCCTTTTCGCAAAACGCGGTACACTATGAGCGAAATAATACACCACAGTGTAGTATGTGTAGAGCTTCTAATTTAGTGTAAAGATCAAGTTTGTAAGAAAACTAATTTTCTCAATAATGAATATTTAAAAAAAGATTCCAACAGATACGAACCAACAGATATGAACATTAGGTATAGGGAATACAATGGTTAAAAATCAAGTATTTTTAAAACATATCCCATGCACTTTTTCTTCTTCAGAAGCCATAAGAGTTTATGATTTTGTATGTTTTTCATGAGTTGTTAGTAGTCGAAATTTCAACATTTCTCTAAACAAAGTTGCACGGTTTATCGGAGAATGAGCCTCAAGGGACACTTTTCAATTAATGGGCCTACTATTCACATGTTTTAAAGATTTAAGTGTAAGTTTTTCTAAGAATCAGGCAGGTGTGAAAGATGAGGGTCGGCGGAATCCAACCAAATCTTGTATGTGTGATGCTGTATGAAGAACATCTGCAAAAATAATATTAAAACAATCTACAGTCCCCTCACTTCGCTTGGGTGAGATTCTCACAAAAGGTGGCCATATTTGCCATAAAAAATCTAGCTAACTAGTGTTTTTTCATCAGTTTTGCTCAAAGCATTTCAGAAAAAATAAGCAGTCAATAGAACCAAATTTTTTTATTTTTATTGTTCATACCTTAAGTATTGCACACATAAGACTGCATATGCTCACTCTTTCATTAACATTGTTTTGTACGTCTAACGACCCCACCCTTTTTACCAAAATTTCAAAATATTAAAACTGAAATTTGAAGTAATTTTAGGTCCAAATATTTTCTATATTCAGGCAAGTATTAAAATGGCATTGAGAGTACAATTTGAGACCCCATTCGTTAATAGCCCTTTGGTTTCAAAAGTGTGGGTTTTTGCTTTTTGATAAGAGTGGGGCCCTTTGGAATTGTTGATTTATGCATTTTCATAAAATTTAAACAATGTTAAA
>JXSR01S040852.1:0-10569 GCA_000969725.1 Ophiothrix spiculata | reverse complement strand
CTGCGTATTAATAATTTCTTACATGAATTCTTCATAATTGTTGTATTTGTTTGGCTAATTTTGTTGCTAACACATCAGTTGAATATTCAGCAAAATTTTGTACGTTGTCATGATTCGAGAAATACGAACTTCTTCCCCGTATTGACCATAATTGGTTTGTGTGCGTTAATCGGCTGCTTGTTGCATACTTCAAGATTCATAGAGCATAACTGCTACTGAAACAAAATGGTAAATAGAGTCCTTGGATGACTTCTAAACACGATCTGCACGACACTGTTCTCTAGAGGGTCCCTCAGATGCCTTCACAGGTAGGATATAGCAACACCTTACAATTGTTTGTTTTTATTGCATCTTGATTAGATAATCCACATCAGCATCACCATCTTAGATATTTGTCAAAGGATTTTTAAATCAACCTTTCTTTTGTTTTAAAAAAAACAGAGAATATCTTCCTTAGGCCTGGTTCTCAATTTATAATGGAAGGTTGTAACATACGGAAGAGCTTAAAGAAATTACCTCTCGTCATGATGCAAGAAAATATTGGGTCATGATTTACAAAAAAATGCAACATTTTATATGGAACACAGACAATTACGTCAGAACACGACTATATTATTTCAAAAAAAAAAGTGATATCTACTGATGTTTTTACGTAATGGCTCAAAATACATTTCGTTATCGTACGTCTGAATTTTAAAAAACTTTGCCTCATGGACTGAAATTAAGACCTCACTATATAGATTCGCTCCGCACCCCTTGATACGCCGGTGGACTTAAATTCTTAACATCCCATCTGTGCCATCGTCTTCTTGCTAATGCACAGTGGTCAGAAAATGCATAGCAGACAAGTGAGGATACAACTTATCGCTTCTGCAAGCAGATACAGTATCTGCATTGAGACGCTACAATTGGTTTCCCAATAGACATAAGATTTACTGCATTGGTAGCACGTAAATGTATTTGCAAAAGAAATCCATAAAGTTGTCTGCAACTGAGTCACTTCTATCAATAATAGGTGCTGTTACAATAGTCTTTTGTTACTGCAGCTTGGTTACAAATACTAGTATACTAGAATACATTGTTCATTTTTCAAGTTCATCTGACCTATTGAACTCGTCTACTGTTGTATAATTAGGTCAGAAAAATTGCAAAATAGTATTACGTTCGTGACTGGTAAAGTCAGACCTTGCTAAAGCATTGAGCAATGCTGGAATTAAGATAAGCTGCAGTGTAAAGGCTCATTTCATAAGGTTCAGAAAGTAGTGTTATGCCCCAAGGCAGAATTGATTGCAAAAGTATGCAAACTGGTTTAGACTTGATACATAGATCTCAGAAGGGAGAAACCAAGTTTATACGAAATCTTTGAACAAGATTGATTGCAGGTGATTTTAATTAATTAGAGCTACTGATCTAATTCCAATGGATTTTTAATTGGTGGTTGCATTGTTTTAAATGGTCACAGTTTGTGATCTAAAAAAGCTTAAACCGTTAGAATGTTCCAAAACGCCCTTTCCGGTACAGAGTTAGTAAGGTTTTTAGTATCGTTATTTGACCAATTTGTTGAACACACCACAGGCATAGTAATCATACATCATTCTACATAAATATAGTACTCTCTAACTCTAACTATGAATTCTGAAGACGTACATGTCAAACAATTAGCAACACTGAACATATAGCGCCCAATGGCTGCAACTTGAATTTCAATGTATAGCAAAACATTCATACCTAGCTCGTTGTGCGGATATTTAGGTGTCAAAGTTTATTTCATATTTTTATTCAATAGCCGCGCTATGTTTTGAAACATTTCCTTAAGCAGATAAATTCAAATATTTCTTGAATAAGATACTTCATTTACCCATTATCTGGTAGGAGAACGTTGATATTTCACACCGCTGACTACACACACGCTGACACATAGCTCATATTCAAAAAGGCATGGCTTTAACTGGGCTTGATAGTTTTGTTTTGATACTTAAATCAAGTGTTTCTAGACACTTTTTTAGATGTTTTTCTGAATTCCGCGCTATATGATAGATCATTTTTATTTGAGAATATGTTATCAGGAAGATGATTTTGTCCATGCACAACCACTTATTTGTAGACAAAAATTCTGATATGTGGTTGCAGAGTTATTGAATTTAAAAAATTGCCCCATTTTTTTGGAAGTGAGAATACAAAATTTCAGTTGTCTACAAGTTTTGTGGACATCCATGCACACTCAAGAATTTTTTAAATATATCTGCTTAATCAAATTTAATTAAACAACAAGCGCCAACAATAACGATTATTTGGGTGAAATTTCTCTTCTTGCAATTCCGCCCAAACTATGTGTTGATCAGTCCTTTATCATGCGGAACTAATCATCTTTAAATACCCCGCGCATGTGTGGGCGCAAAAAGCTGCAAAATAAATCCTGGTGTGTGTGTGTAATATCCAATCAGACAATTAAAATATTGACTATTCAAATACAGCGGTGTAACTGTTGTTAGTGCCGTGACCTCGCTAGTCGAAAATAAAGAAAATAAAAGCTTTATCCCCTGACCTGCGTTCTCCAAAATTAGTTAAAATAGCGATACAAAAACATTCATAACTTAGCAACGGAAGGTCGGAATTGAAAAATTTAAAAGGTTTTAGATTTCTTAGATCACCTGCTTTCATTTATTGACTATTTGAAAGAATTTGATTCATAATTTAAAAATCATCCGAAGGGTCTGCTTGAATACACATACATTCTTGTGCCCGCACCCACTCTATGCCATCCACTTATCTATCTGTGAACCATTCGAAACAAAGCTTAATGATTGAAAAATTGTCCATCGCACGAACGCCATAAGAAATGTCTGCAAACTTGCGAGCTGATTATTACATGAATATGGTTCACTTTATCGTACGGTCGCCGCAAAACGTTCGTACGAAAGCTTACGAAGTGTTCAAAAAACATTTTTTACCGTTCGTACGACCGATGTACCTTGTGACCATACTTAAAGCATCATACTTTCAACTGGATTGTCGAAGCTAGGGCTACTGAGGACGTTTAGCTTGACTCGTGTCGAGACTTTACACTCTGGACATCGGTCACCCCTCGCTACTTAGCCTCTGATCCGTCTTGATAGATTTATATCCTGGACAACCCACAAAAAGTCACATTATTCCCGGGTTCAGTGTTCCTTTATGTCATGATGCATTCAGTCTAAATTTCATGTTGAGCAGAATTTTATGGAAAACAATTGGTTGGATCTTCATCTGATATTTTGTTTTGCTTGTGTGGAAATGAATAACTGTTAGAATAATGCATTCGTCGTTCAACTTCATCCGAAAAATGTTTAATAGTTGGGAGATATAATGTCCTGGCTGGTGTTGTGGTTAACTAAAACTATAAAGGCAATATATATATATATGTAGTCAACTAAACAATCAAAAAGGTAAGTAGTATTTCTTGATCTGTTTGGTCCGGCATTGCTGGATGGAAGACAGGCTCTGTATTGCAGTTGTTGATGGGAGGAGTCTATGCTTACAACTCGATTTGGACAGTCTAGTTTGTTGTTAATCATATATTTTCTAGGATGTAAATAAATACATGTTTTTAAATTGTAATTTGGACGTGGTATTTATATAGAAAACACAGATTTTTTGTACTCTCCTGTGTATGTCACACCAACACAATTTAGAACATTTTGGAACTACATAATTTAATTTTGAGCATGTTACGGATATTGTTTCCATGTTTAAAGAGGATTCACCATTGTATTTTGAGATAGCTGCTTTTTATTCAAAGATGTTTATTGAAGTCTATGTGGATGTATATAAATATAGAAATAAAAATAGAAAAAGTTAGAAAAAGTATTCAATTTAACATAGAAAGCCCATTCTATTAAAGATGTTCATTCAGCAAACATTATACTTCATTTAAAACTGGTTTATGCTACATGAACAGATGAAAAATCATTTCTGTTGAGTTCAATGTTGCTGTTAGGAGCTGGCAACCTGATACTCAACCTTCTCAAAAGCTTAATGCAAAGATCAAATTTGATGCGCAACATTCTTATCCCATGAGCTCTGCTATCGATGGATCATGTCCTTGCTTAATCCTTGACCCTTTAAAACTCTGCAGTAGAATTAAACTACATTGTATGCAATCCGCTAAATCCCAAATGCCAAGCTGGATGGGCTAACCTCTTTCAACAGGCTATACAATCTTCACATAGGATCAAATACGAGTTAGGGATCGTGTTGTGTAAAAACCATGACCTTCTGTCGCCCTTTTGACATATGTTTATATCATCCAGAAAGCTATATATATAATTTCATCTGGTTGAAGAAAGATGAGAAAGATGAAGACAGAATACATTTGTACAAGTTTGTTATGTACAATTATGAGTATCATGAGTGTTTATCTGTTTACTAGTGGAAGCAAAAAATACACAAATGATGGTCCCCATCTCGGATATATTAATGATATACGCCTTTATGTTGACTGGTCACGAGTTTTTGCATGTTATTATCATTTTTGGTCGATCGCATAGAATACCTGTATTTACGCTACTTGCATTATGGGATATGCAAAAGTACCTTTCCAAAGCGATGTTGCAGTCTAATATCAGTATCGCTATCTAGGCGGTGGGTATGAATATTCATAAGGCTGAGTACAAGATTTTAAAATCGAATTAAATCACTGAAAGAAGTCTGAGTTTCAGAAATTTTTACGCAGAGCAGATAAAAGAAAGTCTTTAAAACATTTTACAATTTTAAAAAGTTTGAATTTTTAAACTGTATGTCCAATACCGAGACTTTTAACGGAGTGTTTATTTTGAACGAGAGCGATGAAATTGGGTCTCAAAATTTAAGCTAAAATTAATACTTATCGGTATTATATATTTTAACTGTACCGCTGAAAACAAAGTTTGGACCTTTGTGTGTTAGTTCACCTGAAAATCTTACGATAAATATAGATAAAACAGATATGATGTATGGGTATATGGCAACTTGGGTCCAATCACACTCAAATTGCCGAGAAATTGAGTGTGTGATGATCAGTGCGCAAGCGTAAACAATTTCTTTAAATACGCAGGATATATTTAGTGAATGCCGTTAGTTAACAAGCCAGTCCCATGGTGCAGCGGTGATGGTATCAGACTCCAAATCTGAAGATTGTGGGTTCGAGTTCCGTCATAGTCGTTTTGTAAATTTCTATATTTTTTTTGCCGTGGCGTGTTGATTTTTCTTCAATAATTCACTTAGCCTGTTCAAGTTTGTCGTAAGTTATCTCATTAACGGACAAAGGATTTAGTTTACAAAAAATGTAAATGACAAAAGAAGTATCGAATGAATCTTACCGCACAAAAGAGGCCTGTCAATCAAAGAATAGGATAGGCTATTGTCTTCGACGAAAGCAAAAATGTCTGGCGGTTTTAGTTGTGCTTTTTATCGTGTAAGCACAAAAGGATTGTTAAGGATTGCAATTTCTCAAGTACGGATTATCTATACTTATTGACTCCAGTGAATAGAATAAGTAATGGGTTAACAAAATATTTTACTACGGATTACAAAATGCATTGCTATGCACGGACAGAACATTTCAACTGGCTAACTGTCACGAATGAAATTCTCGATATTTTGAGTAAAAAAAAGCACATGTCAGATTAATTTATTTTCACATGAAATGCAAAATATTTTAACACAGCGAGGGTCGAGCCATTCAAAGCGCAAGGTCTGAGCTACATGCACGCTGCTGGCATCAGATGACCCGTCGTGGCAAAAGGTGCTGGTTATCGAAATCTTGATGCCTGGTTATCGCAATACAAATCGCAGGCAAGTATAAAGAGCCGATATAAGGTACCTTTCATACACCACATCAGCGTATTTATTTCTCCTTGTTTTTCTTCAATTTTATATTCTTATAGGCAAAATATATTTCATCAATCTGAGTTTTCATATTTTTACTAACAGAATCGACCAAACTGACGTCTTTTTTCCCTTCTAAAACAAGATTGATGTAAGGGTTGAAATTGACAGATTGTAGGCTTGATACTTTTTTATTGAATTACAAATAATATTTTATAAATGTGTTGTGTTGATTTTGAATGATAATGTAACAAACCCGCGTTGTTTTGCCAAAAAAAACCGGGCGTGAATTATGACTCTGAGTTCGCCCTGTTTGAGCTGTGAATAGCCTGATTTTAGTATCTACATTATCTACATTTTGTCTTATATACGCATTCACATAATTTACTTACAAATTGAGAATTCCATTGAGGCAAAAAAAATGCAATTTTTATGTAAACAAAAGAAAAATACAGCATTCGTGAATTTGTGAATAATCAAAATGATGCACAGTCGAGATGTTGACATTTTTTCGGCTTGTTTTGCCATAAGCAATTTACAAAATGGCGAAAAGATTGAAGTAAAGTGAAAGGAAATAAAATTAAACCTTTGTAAAGTGGCATTACGTTTTCAGCTTATTATCCATGAACTATTTAGTTTAAAGTTCTACAAACTTCATTCAGTAGATTTAATGCCTTAGTTTGTTCGTGAAAAAATAAAACATGACAAATACGTCCTTCGTTGGTATTTTCCTGAAATGAAACCAGGAGTTGCTTCAACATGACAAAAATCTCCCAAAATATAGCATTAAACACCGCGAATAACATTTCTAGTTATGAACCTTTCAGGACGGTGTAATCTCAACAAAATAAACGCAACATCATTAAATCAGATCATAGACGTTTCTTCGCAGATCTTCGATAATTGTAAAAAAGATGGTAATTTCTTGCTCTGACAAAATGGTTCTAGGCCCCTGACACTTTATCCCCACATACTTCATAGCTCATTTGATTACTATTTCGCAACGGTCGCTTGTTAACGTTTCTTCGCTGATCACGTGATCAGAGGCTCCAATGAAAGAGAACACACAAATAATAATCCTTCTCAAATATCGATAAATCCTGACATCGTCCTTGGTGTGTGTGTTACGCTTAATCGGGTACAAGATGTGCAGCATTCTTCATGTGTTCTCATTTTTGTCCACATATTACGTTACACGTATACGTAATTTGGGTCATGTTTTGAGCTAAGTGTCATCTATGTTGGGGGCTGCATCAAAACTCTATCGGCGGCTGACCGCCCGGGACCGATGGTTCAGGGCGGTTGCCATTGTTCATAACAATAGCAACCGCCCAGAACCGGCGGTTCCGGGTGGTCAACCGCCGGTTGAGTTTGGAAGAGATCCCTTACTGTATAAAATTATGTGAATTAAGGCGGATTACACTATTCCTGCCACTAATAATTCATTAAACAACATATAAATCGCAAAAACGATATGATGTTAAATTATAATTTGACAAGATCCCGATTGCCCGTCACTATAGCAAGTTCCTGTAAGTAATTAGCACCTTGAGTTTCACAAAATCAGTTGCCGAGATGATAAATGTGGTTCGTGAAGCTCTCTTTATATGGCCGAAATTATCTGTCGCTCCATTAAGGGTGTACAGTAAGAAGCTCCTCGTACAAACACAATCATCTCAGTTACAAAATAATACTGACGCAGTAATCGCTCCTCCAAGGAGACTTGTTTCTAGTGTTGGGCTTCCTCGGTGCGCTCAACAGATCATCGATATGAAATAAAACTACCGGATTTGCTATCTGCAGGCTTCATGTAAAATTGAGACCTACCAGCTACCATTCACAATATAGTGACGAGATTCTTACAGATGTAATAAAATGTTCGACTTAATATGGTTGATATTGTTAGTAAGGGGCGCACACATTTGATATTCAGGGGAGGGGGGGGGGGCATGGAAGTTGGGACTGAGTCATTTTTTTATCCGCCGAAGGCAGCGACATTTTTTTTCTTTAACGTGAAGTAGTTGGGTAAACTTTTTTCTTCCTCATTTTGGGTCAAGATTTTAAGCGATTTTTGCACATCTTTCGATACGATTTTCTGTTTTTCCCAAGTTTCCTGGCTAGCAGTCTTGCAGCTGCTCTCTAATGTTTCTTGTCCTTCCCGATTTTTCCCGCTTACTGTCCCGATTTCCCGCTCAAATTTTGTGTCAGGGGGGGGGGGCAGTCTGCTCCCACTTGCCCTATGGTGGCTACGCCACTGTCTCTCCCCATGACTGAAAATGCCAAGTCGCTTGTTAACACTTAAGTGGTCAAGGTGGGTCCATATGGACCCAACATTTGGTTTTTGCGCGTTAGCGCAAAACGCTAAGTAATTTTTAACACCCTTCCATGTATTTGTCTAAATTTACCATACGCTTCAATTGGTGGCAAAAAAATCAAATCCACCCACCCCTTCCCATGCTATTTAGCATAAATAAGCATTTTGGAGGGCGCTGTTCAAATTTGTTTTGCCCATACACACATACATACATACATACATTATAACACTTGTTAAGCACTGTTACATCTAGATCAAAGCGCTATTAAATTACAAGACAGAAACCAGAAAATACAAAGATCCAAGGCTTAAACTGGATACAGATAACCTTTCAAAGATCTCTTTAAAAGATGTTAAAGAATTGGTATTCCTCATGCCAGCTGGCAACTTATTCCACATACGGGGGGCAACATAGGAGAAAGTATTGCGTTCTGCTGACACAAGGGCTTTGATGGTATTCATGAATATGTAGACTTGATTTACTCATATTCCTTGTTGCCATCAATTTATAAACCAATACGAATCACGGCCTCTACAGCAACATGTATTGATAACATTCTCACAAATAATAAACACATAGTCCAAGCCACAATTTTAGTAAATGATATTAGCGATCATATGTCAACTATCTTATCTACTAATCTTGACGTTTCCGAAACAAAAGATGAAAGTAAGAAATTTGTTTATAAAAGGAACTTTAATGACACTAATATTGAAAAGTTAAAAAGGGAATTATCTAATGTGGATTGGTGCCAAATTTTGGACAATAATGATGTAAATAATGATTATGCAAAATTTGCAGAAACATTTGAAAACTTGTATAATAATTGTATCCCTCTAAAAAAACACCAAAGTTAATAAAAGAAAGGACCCTATATCACCTTGGATATCTAAAGGACTGCTTAAAAGTATCAACAAGAAAAACAATTTATATAAACAGTATCTCAGAAATCCATCTATCCAGAATATGCAGAAATTTAAGACCTATAAAAATAAGTTAAATATGTTAATACGTAAATCAAAACGTTCGTACTACTATAAACAGTTTGAGAAATCAAAGTCTAACATGAAAAAGACATGGCAACAAATTAATACAATTATTGGAAAAAATAAAGATAAATCACCACAAAATGAATTTAAGGATGAGTGTGGCAACAGTATTAAAGATCCTAAAGATATCTGCAATAAGTTCAATTCATTCTTTGTCAACATAGGACCAAAGCTTCCCTCAAATATACAGCACACTAGTAAAAATTATTATGATTATCTACAAAAAGCCACTACAAGTAGCATATTTCTAAAACCAATAGTCGAATCCGATATTACAGAAATAATCAATAAATTTAAGCCAACGCAAAGCACTGGCTATGCTAACATAGGAAATAATATTATAAAGAAAGTTAGTAATGAAATAAGTAAACCTTTAACAGCTATATTTAATCTCTCATTATCATTAGGTATTTTTCCAGACAAGCTAAAGATAGCAAAGGTTATTCCATTATTCAAAAAAGCTGACCCTACTGTTTTCTCCAACTATCGTCCTGTATCACTTTTACCGTGTATTTCTAAAGTACTTGAAAGAATCGTTTTTGACAAATGTGTACAATATATAAATAAAAATGGGATCCTGAACGACAAACAATTCGGCTTTCGACCAAAACACTCCACATATATGGCCATAGCCCAGCTTGTAGATAAAGTGAATAAAGCTGTTGAAAACAATGAAACTACAATTGGCATATTTTTAGATCTATCAAAAGCATTTGATACTATTGACCACAACATTCTCCTATATGAATTAGAATACTACGGAATCCGTGGAATAGCTCTCGAGTGGTTTAAAAGTTACCTTACTAATAGAAAACAGTTCACTGTATTTAATGACTGTACATCAGACTCTAAAAATATTGAGTGTGGAGTTCCACAAGGCTCAATTCTGGGTCCCCTTTTATTTATATTATACATAAACGATATAACATATGCATCTAATGTACTTGATTTTATTCTTTTTGCCGATGACACCACTATTTTATTTTCTGAAAAAAATATTCATGATAAGATTAATATCATCAATAGAGAACTGAATGAAGTTTCAAATTGGTTCAAAGCGAATAAATTGTCTATCAACGCTTCAAAAACAAATTTTATGACTTTGGGTACATATCAAATGACAAATAAAATTAAAAACAACTTAAATATCACATTGGACAACACGCTGCTCGACAAAGTTACAAATACCTCTCTCATGTTTCTTGTCCTTCCCGATTTTTCCCGCTTACTGTCCCGATTTCCCGCTCAAATTTTGTGTCAGGGGGAGGGGGCAGTCTGCTCCCACTTGCCCTATGGTGGCTACGCCACTGTCTCTCCCCATGACTGAAAATGCCAAGTCGCTTGTTAACACTTAAGTGGTC
>JXSR01S040846.1:117689-133952 GCA_000969725.1 Ophiothrix spiculata | reverse complement strand
GATAACAGAACAAAACTAAAAGCCGTATTATGCTCAAATTTGTTCAACATAATACCATGATCTAACCCTCATTCATAAGGTTTAATGGAATGTATCGTCTCATAATGGATGGGCGTACATTATTTTTTTGTAATAGATGACAGGCAAACCAATAAATCTTATCTTTTATTCTCTAATTCGTGTCACCAAGCGCACATTGTTGATGATAAGATTATATTCGGAGGGGATAACAGAACAAAACTAAAAGCCGTATTATGCTCAAATTTGTTCAACATAATACCATGATCTAACCCTCATTCATAAGGTTTAATGGAATGTATTATCAATAAGGTTCAATGTCATGCTATCGATTTGGGTTCATTTTTAATTACACCATATCGACCTCATTGTTTGATTTATGTGGTCTCATCACCTGATGATTTGGGTATCAGAAATATTGCCGTTTGTTATTAACTACCAAAAAATCAAAAAATAATTAAAATGTGATATTTTCAGATGATGTTAAAATATATATTTTCGAACGTCATTAAAATAATGTTCACGATACCTGCATTCTGTTATTAGATTTCCATCGATTCAATTCCATGTAACCAGGCACTCATTTATATGATATTTACCATTATTCATCAGCTTTGATTTTTTATATCGATAATCTATTTTTCGTGAGAAGGCAGGCTTTATTTAATTATGGCCTTCAACAAATCCAGCATTGTTATACCAAATTTCTATTGAATTGATTAGTTAAAGCATCCAACCTCTCAGGATGAATGGGATCATTGACACACCCACAAACTTCAAATGAAGTGACACAAATATAAAAATCTACTACAGTATGGATTGAGAACCAAATTAATGTGTATGGCTATGGCTTGACTTGAGGGTTGAACCTAAGCTGTCATTGTAAAAGGGTATGGAAATAGCCGTACGCCAACCCGCCTTTCCAAATCAAATAGATTGGGATTTAAACAATCTCACAATCTCCTTTGATTGCAATATATGATAAGATTTGGAATCATCTGTTGTTCTTACAATTGATTGTGAAGAATTCACTTTTTAGAAGGCTGGGCGAGGTATGATTTTTGGTAATTCTAGTCTCAATTTTGAACTTTTTTCCCCGTATGAAACTCAGGGAGCTGATCTGGGCAGCGATGGTGCATGATGTGGGCTGATCAAGATCCAGCATCTCTTAAAGTTTGCCGTAAAACCTGAAATGATGCTTGGTTTGGAATGCACCTTTCTTGGGCCACAATGGTCAGCGAATAACTATAAAGTGTGCTAAGGCCATGTGGAATTACAAATCAGGAAGGCATAGCGCACATAAAATCCCATGTATTTAGGTATTTATCTTACATACGAATAAGAGAACATTAATGTAAAAGATGAAATAACAGCCCAATTAAACTTTATTTGTCTCTAAATCGAAATTTATGCTTTTCTGTTCAACTATTCACTATTATTTTTATGAATATAGCTCACTCATTGTCATAAAGCTAACATGCAAGTGGACCTTTCAAATATGGTTGAATGTTGCATTTTTTCTTTTGATTTGTTGTTTTTCTTCAAAATTGACCTAAAATGTTAGCTCTGAAAAATGGGAAAGAATTTTTGTTAAATTACAAACACATTTTCTTAAAAACTTCAGCCAAAATTGATACCTAAAATATCTCATAAAGAGATATTAAATTTAGGTCGGTGGGACACGTAAAGAGTTTTTTGTAAAATTCTTTGAAAATATGGATTGTTTTCGGAAGGTTTAGAATAACTTAGAATAAGTGTTGTTGCAACTTCCAAGTTAGTGTTTTCTCTTGGATAAATGTTGTCTTTAATACAATGTATTCGTAACTGTTTGAACAATCAACATCAGGAATACTTTCGTGGTCTGAAAAACCTACTTGAATTTTTAAAGAGAAAAATTTCAAGTTCTTAAAAAGAGCAACATTAAATGACGATATACTATATAGTATAAGTTCTTTAATTTAAGAGAAAAGTAATTGATGATATATTATACAGCATTTCCAAATCTTTATAAATGCCTAATTTATTAATGTACTAAAAAGGTACAGCATCTATGAATATTTTAAAAAAATCCAGCTTCTTAATGTTTTCGTAATTCATTCTTAATAGTATTTCAAAATGATATTGAACTAAGAAATCAAACAGGAGCATCGGAAATAAAATAAAAGTGGTTCGGCCACTGGTAAAAGTGGTGCCGCCTGTGACCCACTAGTTTTCAAAAATAAGTAAGCAACTAAGCCGCAGAAGAAAGTAGTCACTAAAAATGAATGTATACAGTACTATTTTATGGTTATTGATGCTAGGACCAAAAACACATTAAATTAATTTAAATTAATTAATTTTTATTTTTTCTGGCTGAAAAGTGGTGCGGCCAAAGTCCACATGGCCCACACGATTCCGACGCCCCTGAAATCAAACACTTTCCAATAACATGCAAATCAAAATTAGTTTCCCATGTTGCAGTACCTCCATTTTGATATTCCACACCCCTATTCCCCATTAAAAATTAATCAATCGGTAAAGTTATCTTTGTAGCTGTATCACATCTATGAATGAATTCATTGACTCCTATATCATCATGTCTATCAGATATATATATCCCATCTCATCTCACAGAATCCTATCTAGGTGATCCTTTCGTTAATTTACAAAAATCTACATACCATGTAGAGAGGTGCTTCTGCTATGCATCGTACTTATATCCTATAGTTTATTCCAATTCAGTTCCATTACACACACGAGTCAGTCAGCACATGCGGGCGTATGCCACTAATGACAAGTAGTATAGAGTATAAATACACCGCATCAGTTCATCACCTCAGCCATGACTTGAACAAATTCCACAAGATGAAAGAACCAACCATAGTATAAGTACAGCCTGTAGTATAAGTACAGCCTGTAGCCTGCTCCAACCCGCACCGTACATTACACACTATATATCAAGCTTCATCAGCCATAGATATATAAGCAAGTTTTTTTGCCGTTGAATCAGTCACATAAACAAGATGCCTTCAGGATCGACACTAACATAACAGTGCACGATATCAAGAAGATGTTCACGACATGAGATATAAGAGGACAAAATATATCCAAGCGCTGGTAGTAATATGCTATCTTGACTATAACACCGTGGCATAGAGACGCAAGACCTGCACACTAGTCCAGGGGTTTTGTGTCACTGTATGATGGGACAGCCTGAAATTCGTGCTTGATTTTTGTTCTATACAGCAGCAATTTGTGTATAATACCGAAGGGCTGACGAGCCATTAGTGCACGTTTGTCGAGTAGACTTAAACCAAATCATCTCAGTCAAAATCATGATCCATTTAAAGAATCTCATCAAAATGTCAAAGTTCATTGACCATCTGTATACTTGTAGATCGGAGAAATCACAGGTCGTTAGCATATGCAGGTGTATCAGACGAGTAAATGTTTTATAGCCCATGGAGATTTTTTAATAAAGTTATATAGAATTTAGCAACAAATTTTGAAATTAAAATTAATCTTATACAGGAGCAACTAGCTAATAATTCATCTAGATTTCACCTGTGTCAAACCCATGTATTAAATCAGTACCAAATAACAGTTTGAATAAAGCTACTATAATTTTATAAAAATGCAATTTACAACTTACTTATATGGTGTTATCACAAGAAATTCTGATAACGGAAATTCTGAAACGGATGCATTTTGTGATTTTCAGCTGATAAAACTAGGGACACCTTTGCTGTAGATTAAATCACTAACTCTTCTCCTGAGAATACGTGAGCTTCTTTTTAAATATCGTCTCAAACAATATTTTGTTTTTAAGATTTAACTTGATTTTTTTCCCACCAAAATCAAGTTAAATCTTAAAAACAAAATATTTGTGTCTCATATTTTGAAATTCTTCATTAAAAAATCTTTTGAGTTGCCTCTCCTTCATTAAAATATCTAATATTGAACTTCTTTCTGTGATATGTACACATTTATATTTTGTCAAACAAAGCACAATTTTGTCAGGGCAGCCATCAACTTAGCATCCATTATAAATTGCACAGCGATTGCACATGGCGTTTCAAGAGAGCATGATGGGAAAACTTGAATGCAATAATGGAGGATGTAAGGATGTTATTCTGTTCAATTTTCTGCCACATTTAGCTCGGATCTGATGCCAAATTTGTTATAATGTGCTGTAACTGTGACAGGCAGAAGATATATTATGATTCCCCATGCTGCAATGTAATCACAAATCCACTGAATAATTCTTCATATATTGGAACTGGTTGTTAAAACATTGGTTAAAATTGCATTTGAGAAAGGGCCCAACAAAATGAGCGGAAAGCTGCAAACTTTGAGTTCATAAAATTCCTTATAATATCAGCTTTTAATTAGGCCTAATAAAAGTAAAATATTTATTTTTAGGTAAATATTTATCTTTTTATGAGGTATTTTGTTTTGAAATACAGATAAAAAATAGTTCTAATAAGAATGCATTAAAGTTAAATTGGACAAATTTTCAATTTTGTATTTGCAGATGATATACACTTGATACGATAGATGATACAGCTAAAGAGCAAATATTGTGAATTTTTTTTTAAATTCCCTTTTTTAAAGAAAAGTTGTCATCCATTTCTATTTTGGTCTTAGGTAATGAGGCTATTCTCTTTAGGTATTGATGCAGTATGACAAAAAGAGGACAAAGTCTTGTTTGTAAAACATTAGTTTTACATCAAAAACTGTATATGTACAATTGCACATTGATCAAATAATGTCAAGTTTTGTGGTATCTGCTGATAAAACCAATTTATAAGGTTTTAACTAAAAAAGGCAGTTGCTCTTAAAGGGGCATTGGACAAAATTTTAAATTTTATTTGAGTAAGATTTACACTTCATATGTTAGAAAATAACAGTCAATTACCAGATACTGGGAAAATTTTGATCAAAACCTTCAGAAAAGTCTAAAATTTGATTTTTTTATTTGTTTGTTGATCTTGGGTATGAGGCTATTCTGTAAATGTATTGATGCTATAAATCAAGAAAGAGACCAAAATATATTTGTAAAATATCATAGATTGCAGATAAATCAAAAGAAATTTGGAGTTTGCACTAGATCTCCTGTAAAGGCCAATTTTTAATATTCAACTATAGAGGGCAGTATTTATCGTTGTCGACAATGATAATTAAAAATAAAAGAATATCTAAATACTTTGATATTTAGGATTTGAATTTGACAATGAATTTTTGCATCCTGTCATTATTACCGCTAATACTTCTAATGATGCAACAATCTCAAAATGCTTTTTCTTATTTTTAAGCAAAAAAGTGGGTATTTTTCAGCTGCATTGATTTTTTTAAAGTATTTTTTGTATTTGGGGGGTATTTTGAAAGGCGAAGTGAAGGGATATGAGGAAACCAACCAGCAACATCATGAGGTTACTCTTCCATAGTATAATCCGGGGAAGTAGTGACGTCACATTTATGATAATTAGCCCAACACGTGCCATCTGGTTCCAAACAAATGATTATGTCCTGAGTGGTTCCATTGATCGTATGTATTAACTGTATTAACAGAATAGGCGTACGTAAACATACAAATCAGACTGATTTTTCTTGGTTGGAAAACGAAAATAACGGCAGGGGGCCAGTCCTGGCTTGTGATCACAATCTTCAGCATAACAGGCCGGCATGTTTTCCCTTATTTTTTTTTAGACGAAAGTTATGGTATAAAATCGGAGTCTGACTTTTTTCCCCAAAGACTTAACGTGTGGCAAAAATGGTCACATCGATTGTTTGGGTCCAAAACGCACGTGTTGGGTGATTAACATAAATTATGACGTCACTACTTCCCCGGCGTATATATCTCGTTGGTTACTTGTATGTTTCTTGATGTGTGACAGAGCCCTTGAAGATGCCAAGTAAATATTATCTTGACCTATGAAAGCACTTTTTACATATGCTTAATTTATACATAATCAGATACAAATAAATGCAGTGGAGAAAAGAACTCAGACACTCTATTCAAGTACAGTGACCGTCATCAGCTTTCAAGTATACTCAGTGTATAACAGAAGCTGGGATCGGAGTGGATTGAAGTATCAGGTAATTCTAAAGCATATTGATACACGTATCCATTTCAAATTTGCATTGCATCGAATATACAAATCACACATCCTTGCCCTTACTGTGCTTTTTAAGTTACAGACCTGTTCAGATAAAGCCACATAAAAAATAAGTTGCTTCTCATACGAAGGTTTCTCAAAATGTGAGGAGGGAGGGAGGTTTTTTTTTTAAGGTTGGGTAGAGCCTGGGCAATCCAGGTTTACCCTTAGATGTTGACTGCACATTCAGTTGCTGTCTTTTTAACTCTATGTGATATGGATAGATATTGATTTGATGACAGTTTCATATAGAAGAAAATATGAAAAAATACAAGTATAAAAAATAAGAAATTATGCAAAATTAGACAATTTTGGCTAAAAAGCAACTGATTTTACATGATTCTGAAAATCTAAGAAAATGCCCAAAACAAAAAATCTGTGTCAGTCCCATAGATTTACAGGGGAGATACAAGGCACGCCGCCATTTTATTTTCGGCATGGAGACAAAATTGGGGGTATTCGGGTTTTTACCGATAGCTTGCTGATGATGCATCGCACCTTTTCATAATGCGCGAATATTGAAACACGCACACAGGCTTTACATGCAGGTTGGCATATCATTCGCACAAAGTATTATTTGCGCAGGTTGTTACTACGTGTAACCAAGTCTCGGCACTCGGAGTCGATTTTGACGGGAACCGTGTGGACCCGAATACCCCCAATTTGAGCTCCATGGCTGACGACGCCATTACACGGGCTGGTATACAAAGCCCAGTATCTCCCCTTTAAATCTATGGTCAGTCCCCTCTTCTCCTCACCAGAAAATTGATTTGCCTCTTTAAGGTAATTCTTTTTTCTCTAATAAGAGATGACATTATCGTAAATATCTCTAAATGTTTGTATTTGCAAGAAGAAGCTAAAACTGGTCAATGCATTTGTGTCTGACCTTTAAGCAACACTAGATTCCTAGTAAACAAAGAAATATATGAAATATTAATAAGATGTCATTTCATCTATAAGGTGAAACAACTTTTATGAGACAAAAACATATGAATAATTTTGAGCTTGTCACATACTGCATGCTCTGGGCACCAACTGTCTTAGTACATTAATGTTTTGCTATCCGTAATACCGTGTACTTGTGAAGACATGTGTAATGCTAAAAATGAAAATGGAAATAATGTGGAGGTGACAAGGTTTGTCTAGACCTTTATGAGTGTTTTCTTATACATGTCATTTTCTTTCACATTTGGGACAGATATTATTGCAAATATACAATAATGTTATTCAAGAGTGAGTGCTTGTGTTCAACACATGAGCATGTCAAATTTCTTGGTGAAATTGTGAGGTTTTTAATAACAAAATTGATTAACGAGAATTTGAGATCTTTTGTTAACAACATACATTTATCATTCCGGGCAAATTTCCAAATTTGGAACGTGTTGGAACGGTTGTACCTAATCAGGAAACAATTTAAGGTTTTTTGTTTCTAGCAACTTTATTGAAGGTTTGGGATATTTTGTAGTTCAATATCTTAAAGTTCAGGATATTTGCTAAAAATCAGCTGTGAGAGTTTAATTTTCACCTTGAGATTAATATCTTAATTAAAACAATGGGATTAATTAGATTACGTAATCAATTAATAACAATTTTATTTTACATTTTCTTGCCACAGAATATAATTTGATCTTCCAAGGAATAAACACTTTGGAAAAAAGGTTGATCATTTTCCACTTAAATATGATAAATTAATGTCAGAAATTACAAACGATAACTTCAAATGATTGTAGCTGCATCGCATGTTGTGATAAAATGTTTCCTAATTTGGTACAAACGTTCCAAATCTGGAACGCGTCCCTGATTTGGAAATTCGCCCGGACTGTTTGTAGACCAACTTTTTTGCATGAGAACAATGGCACTGACAAAAGTAGTAAATTTCATTGTGATTATGGTAGATTGATGTTTAGGAGTTTGTACTTAAGATTTCTGTGTTGCAGAATCTGATATTTAACAAGGAATATGGCTTTTTGAACAAAAACATAAAAATGATGTCCAAAGTGCCAAAAACATAGATACATCAATTTTAAAACTATAAAACAAAAATGTCCAATTTTGGTCCAAGAATTCATGCTTTACCTTTAACAATATATCAAAGCTGCAACCAGAACCCTAAAATATTAACAAAAAGTAAACATGGGATTTATTTTTTTTTAATTTATTCTTTCAAACATTTTTGTTGTTGTTGTTGTTTTTGGAATATTTGGAAATTTTTCATTATAAGAAAAGCAGAATTTGATATTTGCAAACACTGAAAATTCTGATCTATAGTTTTTAGCATATTAATTGGAGTAAGCATATTTTTGAGTGGCAATTGATCATTTTGATCAAGGTTCTAAACTTTGATGCAGTAATGATGAATGGACAAGCACAATGGCAATACTAAATTATTGGTGAATATTTCTTTCTTTCTATTTCAATGGTGAAATTTTTTTTGTACAAATTACCATTTTTTAACATAAAAAATGGAAGCTTTTTTAAAATGTACACTAAGATTTGACTTGGGTCAGCGTATATGATGCAGCGTAATTCTGTCCATACATGTTGTTCCCATGAACATTTATTGAAATATATATTCTCACAGTTGAAGGAGCTTCAACATAACATTGTTCTAAATATGCGTTTTGCACCTTCCAAAAAGACAGTATGGAGACTGTTCTAGCAGCACTACATACACCAGATTTGAGGCTTAAGGCAAAGAGAGCCCCCTATCTGAAATGTCACACTACTAAGGCCTAAAAAAAAAATTGTTTGATTGGCGTAACCCGACCTACCCTAATTTTACCACTGACCCTAGATATTTTTTTTTTTTTTGAGCATGGTAAAAAACCTCCAAATCCCAAATTTAATGGGAATCGATTCATGGGAGCCCAAGATATGGCTTGTAGGATATTCAAAATGACAAATAAAAGATGTGTTACAGAAAAAGTGAAGATGTTTTTGTATATGTGCCATATATATTGTGTTCTTGTATGTGAAACATAGACTTAGAAAATAAAAAAAATATATTAAAAAAAAAAAATCCGACCTACCTACCCTATTTTATTTTCTATGTTACGCCAATCAAACAATTATTTTTTTTTTGGCCTAACTTAACACACAAATAGCTACAAAACACCCTTTCAGAGATATAAGTGAAGTCTTCTTACAAAACAAATGTGTTATTATTATATTTTGATGAACAAAATTACAACCCATTCCTAAATTGCTACAAACTGAAAATGCTACAAATTTCTCAAGGGCTAAGTTTGCATATCAGAAACAATATGCACTTAACTAATCAGACATTTGATAAATAAAATTACTTGATACAATATATATCCATTTAACTTTTCAAAGTATGGCACTACTGGTAGGATTAAAACACACAGGTTATAGCAACTAGCAGAAACCTACCTTTTCAGCAAGTTTCCTGCAAATTTTGAATATATTGTCTGAATGGAAACATTTTCTGAAGTTACAGAAGGTGGACTTTTTAAGCAACTTGATGTTGAAATGTAATATCCCCTTAACAGCAGTGTTCAAGTCTGCTCACCTTCCAAAATTAGGCAGCCAAAATTGATGAGCTCGTACGACACATAAATGCAAGACAATCAGGTGTTTGCTTTAGTATTAGGCAAAAACAAAAAACAAGTTTGTTTCCCGTGTGCCACACGCATTTTGTTTTGGCGTCATATATTTGAGCATTTCATTTTTTTATTTGATATTTTAGAAAACGAAAATCAAAATAGCCAATTTGATAAAAAGAACGGGGAAAATTGCAAAATTTTTACTAAAGAAGTGTTTTCTTTTCAACCAAATTGAAACCGGACAGGTTTCTTACTGAAAAAATCATCACCCATGCAGATTTTCAATCAAAATTTGCCTTAGCACCTCTTAAAACAATACAAAAAATGAAAACAAAATAAAATAAAAAAACGCATTTCGCATTTAGGTTTTTTGACCACCTACAGGAAACAAACTTGTTTGGGTTTTTTTGCCTTATAAACACTACAATGAAAGTACGAAGAACATGAACCCATCATAACTCCAGCAATACATACAATCCTAGTTCAAGAGAGGCAACTCAAGTTGTCAAATTGTTATAAGCCACCACAGTGAGAATCCTGGTAGAATCATTGCCCGTTATATGTTGATCCAACTCAAATGAGAGCATCAGTAAAAAAATCCCAAAACTTCCATTCCTCACATAAACCAATTTTACTTCATGATAGATTGTCATCAATCAAAGGGGATGTGAAGCTGTACCACCGATTGTTATAAACACTGCAACAATTTTGAACTGTTAATCAAATTCATTTGTATGAAGTTGGTACTCTTTAGCTCTACGCAAGTTTAACCCTCAATGAGGGGTGCAAGATACAAAATCAACATTCTAATCCATGAGTTTCTGAAACTGATCCTTATATAGCTAATTTACATGAGATTCTGATCTTCAATTTCTGCCAATTATTTCCTCTTCCAGCAAACTAGCTGCAGAAAACTTCCATTGAGACCATTGAGACAAATACTGTGGTAATAATTACCAGTTCAAGAAGTCCAAATCGACAAAACTTTCAAAAGCCAGCTTTGCACAGGCGGTACAGGACATGGTTTGATTTAGGCTGAGGGATTTCTAAACGCAAATTTAGGGATACATTTTACAAGTATTGCAATTTGCAGAGCCATGAACTAAGTTTTAAAAATATTACAAAAACTCCTTTTCTTACATTGATCAAATAAATTACAAAAGTAATGTCACAAAATTAAACATAATTATATTACTCTAAATCCGTTGGGGTTCACATGTGAACCCCACTTCTTCTTGTTAAGAACTTATTTTTTGTAGAGTTATTCGTATCCTATTACTGATCGAGGTTTTTTCTGGTCATGTGTTGTTATTTATGACCAAATATGGGAGTTGACGGGTTTATTAATATTCATATGGACAGGCTGGTATTGCCGGTATCTCGTAAATATTGGCAGTGGCAATGGCCTGTCCGCCACCGCCTGGCTTTGCACATGATCACAAGGATGCTTTAACCTAGAAAAAAAGTGTTACAACCACTACACATTGAGCATCATAACAAGGCACCCCCTGTGGCCAATGATAGACTCACCAGGTATACACTGTATGCAGCGCCCCATGAAGGAGCATTCGCACAGGGGACCCACGGCTTTACGTGACTGTCCGACCACGTAGCAAGTAGAGTAAAGTTTCTTGCCCAAGGAAACAAGGAGACGAAAACCGCCCGAACCCACAATCTCTGTATTACGAGACCCGTGCTCTAACCGCTCGGCCACGCTCCCCTACTTATACAAATATGACAAGTGTCACTGACACCAGAACATGATCAAAATCATAGTACCCATTCAAAGTGTTTTTGTTTTGAAACGTTGAACTCAATCAGTCTGTCTGATAATAATAATAGACCTACTGTAAACAAATTTTATTTTGCAGCCATCAATATCCACAAAAGCAAATTGCATGATTTGAAACTTTGATCTGAGATTCTTCAAAGTCAATTTAAGGTGGTATTAAAGGCAAAGTGAAGTTACTCAACTTATATCAAAATAGACCTGTTGCAGAGAGCTTTAGAAGTAAAAAAAAATCTTATTTTGTTTGTTTAGCTTTACTTGTTCTATGTAAGTAATCAAGTGCCTCTTAATTCAGTTTCTAATTTCCAGAAACTTCTTATTGAACCACCTTAAGAAAATTGCTTGCCTCATTCATGGACATGCTATATTACAGGCCATCACCTTTACCTTTTTCTGGGTTATTGGTAGGTTAAAAGTGTTAAAGGATCTTGACATATCTGACACACTTTCTCAAAGTTCACATGTCCTATGACTCTATACTTAAAAGGTATTTATTGAGTTCATAGGTGCATAAAATGAGGAAATAAATCCCATTGGTAAAAAGCATACCTGTCAACATTTCCAAATTCTGATGTAGGAGATTAAAATTTACGAGTAACGTTTACGGACACCTGACAGACATATGAGGCCAAAACGATACACCCAAAAAAAAAAATTTACGGAACTTTTAAAAACTGACAAGCAAAAAAAAATGGTCTCACAAGCGCACAGGCGAGACATAACGATGTCATTTTCAATTTCTCGACAAAATGTAGGATGCACACGGTCTGTAATATGCACTAGCAGGACAGACTTTTTTTTACAAAGCGATAGATAGCAGGAGATTTTTTTTCAAAACGGGAGAAATGGCTACCCGATCGGGAGATCGGGAGGACTACCTAAAATGGGGAGACTCCCGCCTAAATCGGGAGACTTGACAGGTATGCAAAAGCCCCAGTAAAATATATGGTGTGTCAGATTTTTTTCTACCCCTGGTTGCTTCTATCATATACTGTAAACAGGGTTATTTTCTCGAGGGTTTAATTTTCGCATAGCTTTTTTGCAAACAGTTTCTGAGACAAACCATTTTTTTCTTGGCCTAACTATAGTTGATTTTTTATTTGTGACACCAAGCGCATCTTGTTGATGGTAAGCCATATAGGCCTAATGCTCAACTGTCTTCAACATAATAGGATACTGACAGTCTCAAATCCTGAAATGTGTCCTGTCATGTGTTCACACTTTGAGTATTGACCTAGATTTGAAGTCAGCACTATTACATCTGTTATCAGTCATACAAGAAAATTAAAAGTCTATTTCACAGCAAGTATTTCAAATCAACTATGACTTACACACTGATGAAAGAACATGAACATCTATAAATATTTTAAGATTTAATAAGTATAATAGACTAAAATAGATTGACATTGTTCTTTTTTTAAAGTACAGAAGGCTTATAAGGCTTAAAAGTTTCTGGTAAATTATTTCTCTGATAATATACAGACAAACATTTTTGGTAAACGCAACGAGTGGCACTAGATTAGATAAAACATATTTCAGCAATAAAGGACTATTACCAAATAATTATGCACCATATAATTTACTTTCTATCATCAATGTCGTAGAGATGAGTTATTCCTTGTATTTTCTCTTACGTGTAACATTTTCTTGAATGCAAGCATGTAAAGTGTCCATGTATCAGGGAGGTTTATTAAGGCTCAAGCAAGACTGTTGAATTTTGGAACTTTAAGGTTACATTTTCTTGGCACTAGAGATATAAGCTTACCAGGTGTATGCAGTGACCAAAGATGGAACACTTGCGCAAGTGACCCACGCTAAATCAAAGGTTTACTTCTGAACCACACTACAAACCTAGCAAAGTATTTTGAAAAAGGAAACAAGGAGAGGTGATCTGACCAAGATTTGACTATATTGCAATGAATGGACTGATCCCAGTAATATATTGGTTTGTGTCATCCAAAAAACAAGTGTTCTATTAATCGAACTACATGTTTAAATATGACCTGGAAATTAACAAAATGAGGTTAAAGCACACTTTTTGAACTGCTCTCATTTAGGAACTGAAATAATATTGAAATGAGGGATTTAGGGAGCGGAAGAGGAGGCTTAAGAAGGGGGTCTTGACCATCGCATATACCTGAACCTTTATGAGTTGCCCACCTACCAAGTCCAGCATACAGTGATTTAGAAATCCAGATACTACTCACAAATTTGATTCCTATGAACTTATTTTTGACCAAAAATTCAGTTTAATTGGAAAACCTGTGCAGCATACCTACCAATTTTTGTTTGGGTAACCCTAGGACGTGTCCATCTATGTGCATAGATACATGCACAGATATTCTTGACAAAAAGTCCAGAAACTTAGCACATCAAAAGTCACTTTACTGCCTCAGTAATCAAGGATATCATTTTCATAGTGGTGATTCGTACCACAACATTTTATCACGACTAACACTATTACATCACTCATGCCTGTGTGTTATAGTGGTATACGCTTACAGGATAATCTAATTTTGGTTCATTCTTCAAGTATTGAATGCCCACTGCCTGAATTCCTTCCCTAATGTTGCCCAGCTAGCCAGGCTGGCTAATATAACCTGCAAAATTGAATTAGGCTAGCGCTAATCTGTTACTTTTGTCAGGTGTGGAAGACCAGGTGAAAAATCAGGTATCAATATTCAAAACGCTGGCACTTTGCAGCTGCTGCTAATATGATATGAACTCAAGATAAGTTATGCTTAGGTCACATATTGAAAGCGGGGGGGGGGCCCTTAGTACAAAAGTGATCATGGGGATGTGCCGCAAATTTGGGTAGCAAAATCAGGCTGTCTGGTATACCAATGGGTCCTTTTTCTTTACAAAATGTGGTATTTTGATGGTTCTGTTTTTCACAAATTTTCTAAAAAATTTCTACATTTCAAACAAAAATCAAGAAATTTGCGCCAAATTAGAATACATTTTCGGAGATTTTTGCATAACATTTGACTCAAAATTTGGGGAATTTGGTATATGGATGGGTTCCTTTTTCTTGAAAATTGGTATATTCATAGGTGGTACTTCAAATTTCCCAGTGGCACACCTACCAAAACCAAACTGGAGTACACCCCCCATCACTACCCAATACCATTTGACAATATTGCGAGTTGTAAAATCATGTCATGATATCCCGATCATCACAATTCCACCAAGTTCCCTCAAGACAACAATCTTCCTGTTATCTTATTATGCTAATCATGATTTGAACATGGTTTTCTCAATTTGGAATTGTGGTCCAGTGTAAACATGGATCAGACGTCCCTATGTACTGTAAAGCAAATGGTAAACCTGTCTATGAATCATGATTCTAATTTCTTGCTCAACCATTTATTAATAACATCCATTAAATATACATGCTTTTTCTCACTGAAAAGGTGCAACATTTTCTTTTTTTTTAATCAGAATTTTTAATTCTAAAATCTTTTCATATATTGATCTGTGTCTTATGGATACCTTAATCAGTTCCTACGGTCCTTCATGTTTCATATTTCATTTATTTCAAAGAATCACACACATAAAGAACAGCAAAAAGCAAAATAGAAACATCCTCAAGGAAATTAAAAAACACCTGTATAGTACCCCTTTACTCAACTTCCCTTTCTGCTCTTATTTCCCCAATCAAATGCACCATCAATAGTAGACCTTCTTGACTGTCTTTAAAAGACATAAGAACTCGTTCTAAATGATAAAAGCAACATTATAGAAAGCTCCCGATGAGACCCAGGTATCATGTACATGCTTTCTGATACTCTGCAGAGCGGCTTGTAATTTAATTTAGAAACATGCACTACTCTTTTATCAATAGATGCGGTTGTTTAGTGACTGTAAATGAGCAGTTTGGCTGAGTCAAATGGCTTCGATGTGGGCCCAGGTGACTGTTACATGGGGAATAGGTACTACAGACAGGGTTACATTGCACGATGCAAATTGGGAACATGCCCAGGAAACAAATCACTCATGGTTGAAACTTTAGCTTTCTTGTTCCATAGGTGCTAAATGTTATACCAAAATACATCGTGAGATAAAATCTATTAATATGTTGAAAGATGTGCAATCCCAGAGGAAAATGAACCTATATTTCAAATATGTAACCTAATAAGAGAAATATAAGGTGACAAAGAATTCGTTTAGTGTTATCAGAATTCTGTGATATCATTAACCCAGAATCTATAGACTATGTTAGGAAAGAGGGTTTTTTACAGGTTTTTGTTTCAACAAAATGCAGAAAGTAGGATTGGTACTTGGTGCAATGTCATTGCTGTGTATGAGGCCAAGATGTAGCACCTTTCAGAGACTCGTCCAGCATCAATCAAATCAATCTTGAACTTTATATACAAACAGCATGGGCAAAAATCCCATCCATGATTCCAGTTGTGTCTATTGCGACTTATGCGGATTTCATACTTGGGTAGTTTAGTAGCTTTGTCGCTGTATGACGTATAGTTTTTGCACAAATTTGTTGCTTCCAGTTGTCGTAGCGGCAAAGCTGCATGTTGCTGAGATATCAATACCGATGTTGCGGCTTACTTCCAGTTACCAAACACTGGTTGGTAACTGGTGGTTAGAGCTAGATGATATACAGATTTTCAAAAGGAAAAGTCACAAAGTGCCCTCTATATGTGCATCCAAAAAACATCGAAGGTACAATTACTCAACCTATACGGGTAACAAATGATACAACAGCTTTTATTAATTTATCATTGTATTTTTTCCT
>JXSR01S040846.1:62867-78081 GCA_000969725.1 Ophiothrix spiculata | reverse complement strand
AAAGCTGTATATCGCTCACGAGTGCAACTAGATCGTACCATAGACCCAAGTTGAATTTCAAAATCAAGACAATCTGTGACAAATTTGCCTCTGTAAAGCAGGGATTCTCAACTAGCGGCACGTGTGCCAAATTTGGCGCTTTGACAATTACTGATTGGCGCTTTGACATTCTCTAAATAAAAAGAAATACATTAGGAATACACTGAGGAATAGGCAAGTTTGGCGCTTTCCCCTACAATGTTTTTCATTTATGTGCCGCACTGTAAGGACTAGTTGAGAACCTGCTGTAAAGGCTCTGTCCCACGTCACCCTATATACTTATTTGTAATTAATAGTTATTCACAACTCATACTGTATGATATCTTGTAAATAGTGTATGATATCTTTTTATTAATATATGTACATAGTGTATACAATGAGGGCCTGGTTGAAAAGCAGTGCTTGGCACTGAACCAGTAAAACCCTCAATAAAGAAAGAATAAATAAATAGGTATACCAAAACGTACGCCTAACGTACTTTAATAATCCCACTATTGTTTTGTATTATGGATTGTTATTCGTCATGTGTTCGTCAGAAGAACGTTCAATATGTTATCATACAGCTGTATCCGTTATGTGTATGTTTACTGTAAAGCACTTTTCACAGCATTAACATTTAGCGAATTTGGAAACCCTCACTTTTTGGGTGCATTTTAATTTCACTAATTTGAATCATCTTGCTATTCAATGCTATGTTAACAATCATTTTAGCTGCATTTTAATTTAGTGAATTGTGATACTAGCGAAATTAGCGAAATTAAAATGCTAGCGAAATTTTCATGCTTTACAGTAATTCATTATCTAGGCCTATACGGTGGTGTCCGTTGGGCATACATTCAGTACGTAAAACATTTGTCTGTTATTCGAACATTTTGACTCTATATGGTGATGCTTGACAAGAGCCTTTAGGGTTAGGACTATGTTTAGGATTATGATTAGGTTTAGAATTAGGATAAGAGTTAGGGTAATGAATGAGTACCTTTATAAAGTTATTGTTATAGTTATAGTCGTTAAAACTTAAGTCTGATTATTATTTACTAATCCAAACTCTTGGTCCAAACTATCCTTTCGTTCTTTTCAATTCAACAAGCTTATCCCTAAAAAGGGACTACCACCAATTTTTCACAAATTATGTGTATAAAAGTAGCTCTGCAAAATCCATAAAAAGCAAAGCGAAATTGACTTAGCAAAAAGCAAAACCATGCATGGACTGTCACATTCACCATATAGGCCAAATGAATAATTGGATCTGCTAGCTATGTATATATTGTGAACTACTCAAATTATCCTTGTATCCCAGATACCAAAAATCAGAAGTATTCACATTATAAGACAAGTGTAAATTATGTTAAGTGTCTAATTGGAACAGAAGGTAGCTGAGTGGTGTGCCTGTGTATCAATCATAGCTTGCATTAAAGCTAGGTGTTAACTCTACATAATTCAACAGCTTAGCGATCAAATTTATCACACCTTTTCACTTTACAATAGCTTAATCTGATAGACTTAAATGGCAAAGAGATTTTCACAATATTTTGTCAATATCTTAGATTTCGATCACTTAAAACGTGTTGAATTTTTAAAATTTGAAATTAAAAATATTTTATTTTCAAAATGAACACAAAGATTTCATCATTAACATATTAAACTTCTTCTCACTTCACTGGTTTTGATCCCGAGTTTGATACATAAGACACTGTTAATTTGACAAAGAATCTTATATTTGATGGTACTGATTTTTGACATCTCATGAGTTATACTTGAAGCTTAATGAACATCTTATACCTATCTATCAATGCTCTTCTTAACTTGGGCCAAAGACACAAAAAAATCCAAAAAAATGTTTGTTTGTCTTAAGCTTTCCGGCATAGGTGCTGGAGGATGAACAATTTGTGAACTTGGATCTATTTGGGTTCATCCTTCATGTAAGACATCATGAAATTATAGTCGTGGTTTTTTTTTTATTCGTGACACCAAGCACATATTGTTGATGGTAAGATTACATTTGGAGGGGATGTGTTCAAAACAAAACTGAAAAGCTGTATAATGCTCAACTTTGTTCAATATCATCATCATTTGTCGACTGCAGAGCAGGCGGCTACAAGCTTTCTCCAACCACAACGATCCTGTGCTAATTCAGACAGTTTGTCAGGGCTCATGTTGTCTGTGTCTCCCAACAGGTATTGGATGTATCTGAGAAAAAGGCTTTGCTGCCTTCCTGGTTTTCTTTTTCCATGTGGTGGTATATACAGTGCATACTCCTTGCATGGTTCATTCATAGGCATCCGAAGCACATGGCCCAGAAACCTCTGTTGCCGGGTCCTGACATTTTCCACTAGCGGGGATGTCTGGGTTAGATCATAAATGGTAGCATTGGTTACCCTGTCAATTCTCTTTATTCCAAGCATGATTCTGTAACATGAGGTCCCAAATGCATTGATCTTGCTTTCCAATTTGCCTTTGACAGAACCCATGACTCACAACCATACAAAAGGACAGTGACACAGGTTGTATTAAACAACTTGACCTTGGTGAAGATTGGGATATTAGGACATCTCCACAGGCGTTCAAGCTTCCAAAATGCTGTCCATGCCAGCTATTTTTGCCTCTTGAAATCCCCACTGCTAGATGCCATCATGGAGCCAAGGAATTAATTTGAAGTCTGATACATGGTTGATCGTGGTACCATACACTTATAGTGGAGGGTTTGGACAGCAGTTGATTGTTATATACTCTGTCTTGGGAGCACTGATGACAAGTCCGAGGTCAGCAGCAGCATTTGCAGTTTTGGTCAACTGGGACTGTGCACGGGAGATGGAGGATTCAAGCAAGGCGATGTCGTCTGCAAAGTCCAGATCATTTAGGACTTTCGCTGGATACCTTCTTGATTTCCGTGGACATGTCACAACTCCAGAGTCCCCTTCTGATGACTTCAGCAACAGATAGTCCACCAAGATGATGAATAGAAATGGTGCTATATAATACAATGTCTAACCCTCATTAATGAGTTATTGCTCACTGAGCGTCTAAAAGGGGGACAAGCTAGCAGAGCAGGTGAATGAACACAGAAGCAACCCATAACTTTTTTCTTCAACTTAATTTATTTGCAGGTGTGGCTGAAACTGTCCACGAGTTACAACCTGTGATACACACTACACACAACTTCAATTGAATATGCAAAATAAAAGCATTTGGAGTGGCACCAAGCACTCGCATACCGACACTTCTGAAAATACACACAACTGAGAAAATTGCACAATATTCTTTAGCGTGGCAAACTTGTGAATACATAATAGTCCAGTCAAATTGCATAGAACAGTCAAAATAATTAGAACAGAAATGAAACTTTCACTATACATTTTCTGAAGGTGTCAGAATTAATATACAAACAAGTTTACCAAAATCAACCCTTGGGAAATATTGCAAAAGCCCATTTTTCAAAATGGCCGCCAAATGCACCTAAAATATGCGAAACTATTCTGGAAACAATGTATTTGTCACAATCTGTCTCATCTTTCAAAGCCATCCTTCATCGATATTTGGGGGGGGGGAAATCAGATTTTCATTTAAAGCCATATTTATGGCTTTATATCAATTTGGGCGGTCATTTTGATTTTTGGTCTGTTAGTAACTTGTTACCCGGAAAAGCTGTCTCTAATTGGTCATTTTGAAAAAATTAGGTTTTCAATGCTGTTTTAATGCCTCTCTAAATCATTTTTTAACGACAAAATTGTACTTCATCGGTCATTGCGGAACTTATTATGGGCGTTGCTTTGGATTTGAAACATGTTAGTATCAGAATGTTTGGAGGGGTTGATCTACCGGAACCTTCAAAGCCAGTTTCCATTACTTCTTTTGAAACAACTAAGGTTTTGATGTGCCACTCTAACCCCTTTCGAGCCTCCAAAATATGATCTGGGGGCAATTTTGGACTTTTTATTGGTTCCATTTTGGATTTGAATAATGTAAAAAACATAATTTATGGATGATTGGATCTATTGGTACCTTCATAACCATTTTTTATCATTTAATTTTTTTAAAATACATGATTTTTTTAATGCTGTTTAATGCCACCTTAACACAATACTGGGCGATTTTGGTCGTCATTTTGGGCCTTATAATGGCTGACATATTGGATTTGAAACAGGTTTTGAAGAGATTCGTCTGTTGGTACCCTCAAAGCCATTTTCCTTTGATTAATTTGAAAAGGTAAACAGTGTTAATGCTGTTTTGATACATTCTTCAATCTATATTCAGTGAAAAATTAATTTTGATGGCAATTTTGAATTTTTTTATGGTGTGCTTATTAGATTTAAAGACGCTTGAGGGAGTAATGGGGCAGTTGGTACCCTGGACATCATTTTCTTTCGGTTATCTAAAAATTAAGGAGGTTTTCAATGCTGTTCAAATGCTCCTTTAGCCATATTTGAGCGACAAAATTATTTTAGATAGCCAATTTTGGACCTTATTACAGACGTCATTTGAATTCTGAAACATGTTTGAAATAAACGTAGGGAGGAGTGAGTCTTTCTGGAGTGGGTCTTTCTTACCCTCACACCCATCTTACATCAATTATTTTGAATATCTAAGGTTTTTAAAACTGTTTAATGGCACTTTAATCCATTTTGAGCTACAAAATTGTATTGTAGTGGCCATTTTGGACCTTTCATTGGTTCCATTTTTAATTTTAAATTAGTAAATGACATGATTTGAGGTCAAAATTATAATCCTTATGTTTCTTTCTCTTAATTTGTAAAGTTTTTAATTTAAATAGGCTTGTTTTTGTCGAGTTTCATGAATATATGCTATTTGGCAGCCATTTTGAATCTAAAACATGCAATTGACCTAATTCAATATCTAAATATGTATTTGCTATTATTAAAGACACCATTGCATAATTATAATTTTGCATAATAAGTTGTTAAAAAGGGTTGCTGTAAGCAGATTATAGTAAATATATGTTATTTTGGCGGCCATTTTGTTTTCTCATTTTTCCCATACTTCCCAAGGGTTGATTTTGGTAAACTTTTTTGTATATTATTTCTGACACCTTCAAAAAATGCATAGTAGAAGTTTCATTTCTGTTCTAATTACTTTGACCTTTCAAGCAAATTTAATTTAATTTTACTGGACTATAAACTTTAAACACTTATATCCTGTAGTGTCGATTAACCAATATCTCTTTAGTGTGGTAACTATAATCATTTAAAGCAAACTTGTAAATACATCATTTTTAAACACTTAATAGCCTGTAGTGTTAGAAAGTATGTAACTATATTCACGAACAATTATGTACATATCTGCATGGTAGAGATGAAAATTTCACCAATTAGAGCTATTATGCATGCAACAAAACAAAAACCAAGCAAAAAGCAAACAAAAAGCAGCTGGCCAGCACCCTGCCTGCGGACCCCTGGGCCCAGATCCCACCGACTGGACTTCATTAGAATTGCACAAGAGGGAGCATGAGCCCCTAAGAGTCGGAAGGGCTTGGGCCCAAGAGTCCAAAGCATGCCCCACCTCTGACCCAACCTCCACGCAGGGAAGGGTGGGTGGGATTTTCAAACATCTAAACCCGCCAGTTTCAACTATATGAAGGGAAAACGTGGAGAAAACACTGGGGCCACAAAAACGGTCGATGCAATGATTGATAGCTGTCATATCCACCAGCTTAGTGAGATACCAGAGACACTGAGATCAACCAAACAATCTAGTAGCCTATTGGGAAAACACCGGGGAATTTTGAAATGCGTCAACTCACCCACCCACAAATTAATGCCAAACGTGACCGAAAACTTGGGTTGATGTGCCAAGATGCCTGTGAGCAAATCCAGTTGTAGGTTAGACGAGCTAACCAAAACTGGAGCATTTTCTATAGAATATGGAAGCCGGGTTTTCAATCAGGTTCAATGAAAAGTATTATCAATAGGTTTGATGTCATGCTATTGATTCGAGTTTATTTTGAAGGACACCACATCGGCCTCTTTGTTTGATTTAATATGCCTAATGGTCCGATCATTTAGGTCACATTAATACTGTCATTTGTTATTAACTACCAAAACTAAAAGAAATGTCAGCATATGTGTATGAGCTCTTTAGTTGATGTTCAATGGTATATTTTAACGTTATAGGCTTAAATGTTTCAAATTCCTGCTTCCTATTAATAAAAGCTACTAAATCTCCATTATACTTTAAATCAATGCAACTATACAGTCATTTATATCATTGGGAATTATTCGCCAGCTTTGATTTTTCATATCAATTGTGTGTGTGTGTGTGTGGGAAAGGGGATTTTATTTTATTATGGCCATACACCTGGTATCGTAAATCAAATTTCTATTGAATTGACTATATAATGCATACAACCTCTCTGAATGAATGGAATCATCGACACGCCCCTAAAACTTTTAATGGAAATGACAGGAATATAAAAATTTACTATAGTCTATAGTACGTCTTTGCCTAACTACTTTCATGGCCTAACCGAACTTCCAGTCATGTGACTGAGCCGTTCCATTAGCAGGGAGAGGAGTAGAGAAAACACTTGGTTAATGTGAAAATCAATGAAGATGCTAGTATATAGGCCACTAAATAATAATTAATAGTTTGTACTTGTTATTTCTATATGATTTTGAAATTAAGATATAATATTATGTTTACTGTTTATCCTTGGTAAGGACTTATATGAATCGTATTGGGTAAACATGATAACGAGGGCCTTGAATTGCTCACAAGGTAAATACACTTTATTTTGAAAGGTATTATTAAAACAAGCACAAATTTAAAAGTATATTATTTCATCACAAAAACAGACATCACCTATTATATCGAATCATGTTAATTCAGCCATGCCAACATAGAGGATTTGGCCTTTATGTTTTTGTTAACATACTGCCTCATTATAAGATCATTATTGATATGATCTTCTTTTTTAATCGGCAGGGTGTTCGACTCTCGTCCACTTCTGAATAGATAACTACAAATGTTAGAAAATACATAGCTGCTCTAATATAATCCCAGCATTAGTTAAAAATACCTTAAGGCTAAGAAATAAGATAATTGTCATTGATCAGCAAATCTATTAATATTTTCTGATAACATTACAAGTTGATCAATGCGACTCGAGCATCGGACTTAATGGGATCTTTGGACGAGTAGCAAATTAACAACATTTTATAGAACATCACTAATTTTCAAATCACCCCTGCTCATCTCTCACCACAGAAGTTCAGTTTGCCTAATAGGCAAAAACGTACTATAGTGTAAAATCTATTGTTAATACATGTATTGATTGTTTAGCTAAATCTTTTGAAGTAGTCTAGCTCATGATTATCTTGCATGAAGCTAAGACCATTTTTAGGGGAAAATCACTGGATTTTTTAAATAAGATGCAAGCATAATTCTTATTTTACATTAAAACCTTATTGTAAATTTACAAAAAAAATACTTGGTGGAGAAATAAACTCTATTTCTGACCTGTAGTCTCGCAAGAGTGCTCAGACATATTGTACATGCCCCAGATTAGGGTAAGTTTGCTTTATGAAGCCTCTAAGGTGAGATGTGTCAATTGTCAATGCAACTATACAAAATGATTTGACTTCCCAGTACAAGAGGATATTAGAATCCAGCAGTCTATATCTGGCCCATGCCCATAGCTTGTGAGTGTGCTTAGGATTGAACAAAATGAAAATTTAAACTTTCAAAAATTTTCATTTTTTGAAAATCCTGCCCCTCTGAAAAATCCTGACTACAGGCCTGATCTCGGGGCCTAATCATCTTACAATTATCCTTGTAATTAGATTGAATTGCTTGGCAAAAACGAATGACAAAATGTTGTTTTGCTCTGATGAAAAATAAAAATTCAAATCAGGATGTTGATATATGTGACCCATCATATTGAAAGGTACCTTAAGGGTCCCAAAATTAAAATTGATTTTTTGGTCTCATCTGAAAGATTATATTTTAAGCTTTAAATTGACACCTTGCTTTTGGTTATTGGATGTTCGATTACAAAGTTACATCCAAATTGGTAAAAGGCATTGGGCTGATTCCGAAAACTTAAGTTCTGAGAAAATCAAGTTTAAAGTTTCTGTACTGGTTAACGTGAATGAAGAAAGGATTTTTATCTCGGTTTTTAAAACATTTGTCTTATTTTTTGGATGTTGGAACCTGATTAATATGATAGAATACACTTCAAAGGTAACATTTCTGATGAAATTAGAAATTCAACCTTGGACGTGATTTTTGACTATGCTCAGCTTCAATGGCCTGTATCTCGTAATTTACTATGCCGGTATTAAGGTACCTTTCGATATGATGGGTCACATATATACCCTGAGTTTTGACATGATAGCTAAGTAAAGGTAGGCCCTCTAGTGGAAAAATTGGAAATTTGAATCAGACAGTGCACCAAACTTATATTCTTAGTCAATGAGTGTGAATTAATTTCCTTATAAGGAATAATTGGCCATCCACCAAGAGACAATATGACAGCGCGTTACGCAGAGTGGACCCACACGTTGAAAATTGCGGCGCGGTGTAGATATACACACACATCTGACGCGCAATTCTTTAGTTGAATTGGAATATTTTATGTCATAATGAGGTGTACGTTTTTCAAATAATGGTATATTTTGGTTTTGCAAAAATTTGACTTCATTCTTGATCTTAAAATGTTTTCAAATTTTTGACTCAGATTGAGAATAAAAGATACGATTTATTGTTTTGCCCTTCTTTAGGCTTCATCTATCGTCTCATAATGGATGGGCGTACATTATTTTGACTAATGGGTGCCCCAAAAGGGGGTGCCTATTTCGAAAAATCCACTCTAATTCAGTGGATGTCAAATATATTTAACACTAATTTGGGATGAAATTTGAATTGGTTGGTGCACCAATTTTTTAAAACTTAAAAAATGGTCAGTATAATAACACTATTCCTTGGCCTGTTATCTCTTCTAGAGCTCTCAGACATGATTCTACTTGTCCCAGATTGAAGGTAAATTTGCTTTCCTAAGGTGAGATGTCAATTGTTGACATAACTGTGCAAAATGATTTGGCTGTAGGGTAACAGGTTATTACGATCCTCAAGTCTATATTTGACCCGTCTTTTCACATGAGACTCTTGATCATTTGAAAATTGTCTTTATGATCAGTCCAAAAATAATGATAAATTGTTGTGCTACCCTAGAGTAAAAAGTGGAAATTTGGATCCAGAAGTCAAGTTATCTGATCCCTCTGTTTTACCGTACTCTGGTCAAGGGTTTTATTCCTGGGTTTTATTGTATGATCATCAGCAACAGTTTGGCTAAAAATATGATATATTGTTATACTACCCTGAGGAAAAGTGGAGATTTGGATCTGGAAGTTGACTTACCTCTTTATTTGACCATTTTGTTTGTACATGATATTCTTATTACAACATAGAAGGTTAATTTGAAGAAAGAGGCAATTGTCTCTTAAAATGGTTAACTTTAAAGCGTAAGTGTAAGTATCATTGGAAAATATAAAACGAACAAACAGACACATAAATAAATGTGCCTTAACAGTCACTCATTCATAATTCACAAGGATTAGTCAACTTTGACAAAAAGAAAGTTTTCATACATTTCTGTGACCCACTCCTAATAATAATAATAATAATAATAAATAAGCATTTATATTGCGCCATTTATCTAGAAACAAATTCTAATCCAAGGCGCAGTAAGAAAGGAATATGATACCGTTAGTTTATATAAACAGCATTAAATAAGAAAGTTTTAAGTCCGGTTTTGAATTCATGAATAGATTTAGACTGTCGAAGATTTAGAGGCAAGGAGTTCCAAAGTTTTGGTGCAATAATAGAGAAAGCTCAATCGCCATAAGAAGTTGATGTTCGTGGTATAACAAGTAAATATTTGCCTGATGATAAAAGTGTACGCGAGGGTTTGTATAAAGTAAGGAGTTCAATTCAATCGTTATTTTTATATCAATTAGTGAACCATACCATTCTTCCTTTTTGCTCTGTGGCCATCGCATTGTGGAATGGGAGGATGTATGCTTTTTCAATTTAAGTAATTTGGAGTCTGGGACTCGACAGGCTTAATGCTTATTTCCCAGTCCTCCTCCACAATGTCTTATTACCAGTTTACTGTACTATTTTTTGGCATGTTAGTTACTGTAATGTGCATGTGTGGAAGAAATAAATTATGTTATGTATGTTATGTTCACTGATATACTGTGGAGCAATGTTATTAAGTACTTTCCACGTCAGGAGTAGAGTTTTGTATTTTATCCTTTCCTAGTACTTCATAGTCTTTGTCAAAGACTGGGTTTTGTTATTAATCACTAACATAGAGTGCCGAAGGTGCGAGACCAGGCCGGAGGTCAGGAATTTGCGAGCGCCGAAGGCCTGAGCAAATCCACTAGTGAAAAGTGTGATTGTTGGTGGTGTGCTTGCAAGTTCCTAGTGATTGGATGTTGTGCTGGCATGTTCATAGTAAAATGGTCTGTAGCACAGACTAAGTGCATCTACATCAAGTTTATCTACAGAACCTTGGCACACATTTATTCATAACCTCTATTATCTCTAGTTACTGACTAAAAGTCCCTCCATCATCAGATCAGCAGGTAAACAATGTGCCAGATATCAACTAAAGATAATAGATTTTATGAAACAATAGAAGAAATTCAGAGCCGGGAATCATGGTATTAATAAAGGAAATAAAAGTTTATTGATTTGTATAGATGCAACATGTTCATTTTTAAACACTTTTATATCCCAGCTTTTTTTTTGTTGTTAATCCTTTTTATAAATGTATCCACATTTTATGCTGCTTATAAATTCCCTTTTTCCACTTGTGGTGTTTCACATATATGCAAGCAATATAGCCAGAAGCCTGCAGCTATTCAAGTACTAGTAACACTCACTAACAGTACTAGTAGTTCCACTTTACTTGAGATATTCAAGTGATGTACAATTTCAATGACATCGCATTAACTGGCTTGTCAAGTAACAGAATTACATCAAATACTGACGGGCATGTTACGATTCCACCTCAGTAATCCTATTCTATTTGACCAGTGTTCAGAGTGTATTAGCTATGCAGCATATCATCCTCATTGTAGTGTAAACTCAAGGTCAGGCCAATTTCAAGCTAATAAGAGGAAACTGATCATAGCATCTTTGAACTTGAGTTGACAAGCCTTGCCTGCATATTTTTGGCTGATTAAGTTAATTTTCTTCACATTGCATGATGCGTACCAAGCCGGGATACCAAGCAACTCATCATTCACATTGGCTGTTTGAAGCGTTTTTTTTTTCATTTTAAACCAAAAAAGCCAGAAATACCAAATTTTACTAAGAAAAAAACAACCACTGACATATCAGGGGCCAATTTAACTAACATTTAGCAATGGTCGCAAACCCCTGTTATGATCGCTAACTAAAAAAATCACTAAATTGTTGAAAATACTCACTATTTAGCGATCATTTTTACATTTAGCAATCAAAATGGGGATTAGCGACTATCGCTAATGTTAGTGAAATCGGCCCCTGGCCCAGATGGCATATGTGATTTTCCTACCCACGTTCATCATATGACCGAATACATCATTTTTATTCTGAATATGAGCACCTCCCCGATGGAAAAAATTAACTCTGGATTAATAAATCCCAGCTTGTGATAAATTTTGTTAAAAATGAACTATATTTCTAGTGACATTTAACATTACATGCAAACTAAATTATTCTTGGAACATGCCCGACGAGTTACTGCAGGAAAACACCTAAATTGACAAATTGATACAATTGTCCAAAATAATCTGACCTTTTTAGTAATCACGACATCTACAAAATATCAGGAGCAACCTGATGCAATGGTCGCATAACAAGCGGCCGCCGACCGAAGTCTGTAATAGGAAGGAAATCGCAAGGCAGAAACATCAGTACGACATCGGTGAATGCTTATATAACAACACTTATATTACTGTTTGTTATCAGCCGGCCACAGGCTGTTATGTGACAATAATTGAAGACATCATAATTACACCGTTAACAAATTGCACGGGTTTAACTCCGAGTTTAATCCTTGCAGCATCTCTCCAGTTCACGGACATCACCCGTTCTCCGTCCGAACACCTTCTGATCACCAGCTAATGTCATGCGGTCTTCAGTTTGTGTTCTGCTATGACGCCGTGAATACATTGTTAACCTCGCTGCAAGGTTATGTGATCAGGGTATGAGTATTAATGAATATCAAAATTGTTAACCACTTTTGTCATATTTGTGACAGGATATTTTTCTATCAATCAATTTATTATGCTCAGAGGCCCTGTACAGTTTTTAAATGGCTTTCTTTCCTCAGATAAAATTGAGAGTTGCAGACACAATGATCCTTCAAATTGGCGGGGAGGGGAATGCATATGAGAAAGCAATGCTTTACAAACACAACAGTGTTCATGACATATAACATCAATACATACTTTTAGATACAGTGGAAACTCGTTATAACGAAGTTGCTGGGAACAGAGAAATTACTTCTTTATATCCAAACATTCGTTATATCAGGGTTTTGAATATAATAAAAAAACAGAAGAAATTAGTTTAATGCTATAGGAAAAATTCTTCTTTGTAACAGGTTTTTTTTTATATCAGATTTCATTATAATGAATTTCTACTGTAATAGCCTCAAATCTAAGATCTGTAAAACAAAATTCTAATTTTGCACTTTTCTGAAGGTTTTAATCAAAATTTTCACACTATTTTACAGTAAACTATAACTATCAAACATACCAAATGTAAATCATCTGGAGATAAAATTTTGTCCAATGTTCCCGTAAGAAAGTGTGCAACTACTATATCAGCTAAGCTTAAAGGTGAACGGTCTGATTATTGACAATTTAATTTTCAGCTTGAAATGGAAAAAAAATACGAAAGTGGTTGATGGTAATTTTAAGTTTAAGCTGTCCAAGACCAATTTTGTATTTGCCTGTATTTTGTATTTTTGTATATATCAAATTATTACCAGTATAAATTTCCAAAATGAAACATGTTTCAACCATAAAATCTCATAGGGATTATGACAAAAATATGAATAATATTTAAATCTCAAAAAAGTTTTGAAAAACATTCAAGCAATCGAACTAAGCTCCTTAAAATTCATCAAAAGGAATATCTCTAGAAACACTTACAATATTTTCTAACATAATATATAACAAGTGTGAGTAATGTCAGTGCAAACTAACTGTATCTAGCATAAAGACATGTTCAATTTGACACATCTCAAGTATTGATTTCATATACGGCCGGTCAGTCCAGGCTTGTTCCGCGCACGGCCCATCGTCATGCGGCTAGTTAAAAAGCCAGCTTACATTATTAAATCAATGCTGCACATTACTGCTTCAATTTAATTATGAATTGTGTCTGTTTTCTTTATGAAATCAATGTGTGAATTAAATCTACTATATGTCGGATGCAATTAATGAATTTTGTACATTGAGATTAATGACAACCATTCTATTTCCCTAATGAGATGTACATGATAGGAAGTCAATACCGTCATGTGAATGCAAGAAAGTCGTATCTGCAATGGCTGCCCTAAGTTATATTTATTTTTCAACTTGTCACAAGAATGTCAAAAATCTCTCAAAATTTCACTGTCTTATGTCAATGGTTCTTGAAATGGTTCTTCAGGTCACCTGAAGAACCATTTCAAGAGCCACTGACTCAAGACTGGTGAATTTACAGTATGCAATCCAAATTAATGACAAAAGGCAGCTATTGCAGATACGACTTTCTTGCACTCACATTATTACATTTTTACCTAGATGAAATCATGAAAGCTTACTTTTCCAGCAGGTCGCTGACCTCTAAAATGGAGAAGGAATACAAATGTATCTTCCATTGAAAAAAATCCAAGTAAGCTTAAAATTAGGATAAAAGATTTCTAATATTAATTTCCTAGCATGGAAGAGAATGAAAAATGAATATTTTCATTGTAAATAGCTTCAAAAATAGAACTTCCTTTAATATCCGAAAACATTTGCTAATGGATTATTTGAAACTTTGTCATCGTTTCATTTTTCTATATGGAAAGTCCTTGTTAGTATCAAGACATCTGATAGATTGGTTGATATGATGGAACATGAGCAGTGTTTGAATTGAGCGCAATGTGATCATGTAAATTATAAGCGGTTTATGCAAACACATGGTTCAGACCATGGTTGTCAACATTTATGTGATGATTGATTTCATCCAGGTTCAGGACTTAAATGATGACCCTGTTGGTATGGCGGTAACATTATCATTATATGACATGTAACAGTTCACATGGGTATAGAATTATAAGTAGTCTCCAGGAGTAGGGCGTAGTCTCCAGGAGTAGGCCCTACTCCTGGAGACTACTTATAATTCTAGACTATCCCGCAGGAGTATCCAGCAAATCCTATATCAGTCATGTTCTGGGAGAGGTATCCTGGATTTTCACCAGCAAATTAGGTATCCAGGAGAAATCCTGGAGGTATCCTGGAAAGTTGCTATATTTTGCTTTGGGTAGCTTTTTGAATGTAGAGTGCACATTAGAATCTTGAAAAATGAAAAGAGAGAAAAAGATGGAATGAAAAGAGACAAAGGAAAAGAAAAGAGAAAGAAGACAAATCTGATAGAATTAGTTCGAAATTTTGTAAAAATCGTAAGAAAATTGACTTTATACAATTGATTCATAAAGAAATTGATTGATCATTATGATAGTTTGTAAAAGTTACATTGAACTATTTTGGGTTTACTTTGTAAGTCTAGTAATCCCTTGCAATAAATCCTGGCTCCGCCCCTGACTCATGCCAATTTATAAATTTTGATCTTAGTGGCTCTCTCATGAACTACATCTACTTCGACATATTATATCATAAAGTATGGTTAAAGACCACTTTACGAGCAAATCTACCACTAGAAAAAAATGTCAACAAAATCCGTCGCTGAGCAAACAGCGTGCAATGAAATGTTACATTTATTTAGTAAAATCAAATTTGCAGCCTATTATGACATTAAGTAAATAGTCTGGTGAATTTAAGTGAAGGGTGCTACCATCAAACTAACACACAATTATTATTGGATACAAAATTAATTTGGCAGATAATTGAAAACTAAAGTAAATAAACCGCAAACAGTTCATTTCCTTAACAGATCTAGCCTATCCAATTAT